>JAQQSU010003906.1:0-14229 GCA_028627135.1 Pseudochirops cupreus | reverse complement strand
CTTCTACTTTATTACCCCTCTTCTCTTTTCCTCACCCAGGTTCTGCTCACTGGCTCTTACCCTGGCTTTCTTTCCTTTTAATTCCCCCTTTACAATTCATCCTCTAAAATTGAGATTTGTTTTGTTTGTGACAGATTACTCCCCGATTCTACCCTCCCTCTTAAACTTCTCTCTTTCCTTTCCCTCTCCCTGCCTATTTCCCTATTTTGGATTAATATCTACACCAAACTTTTTGTGTGTTTGTACATGCCCTATTGTGTGAGTGCATGCCCTATTCTCTTTTGTCTGGCTGGATGAGTAAGGTCCATGTGATGCCCATTCTTCCCACTTCTTCATATTTGGATACTTTCATTCTTATTCATCCCAATTATGACACATAGTAAATTCCATCCCTTTCCTTTTTATTTCTTAACCAGAGTGTTTCTCTTTCCCTCCCCTTTTCTTTCCTTTCTTAGAACCATCAGAACAGAACAAGACCATTTTCAGTTCCTATACTTGTTTTATTTCCTTTGCTCTGTGACCCTTGAAGACATTAGGATTTTGAAGGTTCATTGATTTCTTCTCTCACTATTATAACGTAAATGCTTCATCATTGTTTTGTCCCTTTTGAATTGCTTAATTGTATTTTTCTTTCTACCTTTCTCTTGCTTGCAATTCAAGGTTTCTACTCAGCTTTGATCTTTTTACACCAAGAATGCTTAAAAGTTCTTTATTCCACTGAATGTCCATTCTCCATTCCCCTCAGTCCCAGGATTATACTAAAATTTTCAAGATGATATATTCTATGATATATATACAGACATATATATACTGCAATATAGAACATAATATATATGAGCTGTAACTCTTAAATCATTTGTCTTTTAGAATATTCCAAGACCATCTTTTCTTTATAATAGTTGCTGCCAAGTTGTATGTGATCCTAACTGTGTGTTCCTTGGTGTTTGAATTTAATCTTTCTGACAGTTTACTTGCAATATTTTTTCTTTGACCCGAAAGCTCTCAATCTTGGCAATCACTTTTCTGGGAGCTTTCTTTTTTTTTTTCTCCCAAGAGTGAGTAATAGATTCTTTCTTTCCTACTTTGCTTTCTATTTCTAGTAAATCTCAGTAGTTTTTGTTTATGATTTCTTAAAATGTGGTATAATGGATAGAGTACTGGACCTGGAATCAGGAAGATCTGAGTTCATATCTGGCTTCAGACATTTACTAGTTGTGTGATGCTGGACAAGTCACTTAACCTTTGCCTCAGGTAATATTTATAAAGTGCTTTGCAAGTCTTAAAGTGCTACACACATATTATTATTGTTGTTATTACTATCATTCTCAAATTATCTCTGCTTGACCTGTTTTCCATATTAGTATTTCTTCATAGTAGATGGTCTAATTTTCAACCAGTTTGTTGCTTGAGCAAGGTTTTTCTTACCTTTTATCCTAAGTTCTTTATTTTTTTCTACTTCTTTCCTCTAAAGGTCTTATTTCATCTATAATTTCATTTGTTATTTCTTATTTAATTTTTTCCCAGCTATTCTTGCAGTCCCTGTGACCATGCTATTTTTTTTTCCTCCAAGACTCCTTGCAATCATGAAGAGTCACTCTTTTTTGTAGTTTTGCCTCTTAAGCATCTCATAATATTTCTTCATGTTGCTTGGTGCCTAAAATAAAATCTATCTTCTATGAAATTCTCTTTTTTTTTCCTCATTGGAATAATTTCTGCTTGTATCTTCGTAATTTCATCCTTGAGAACATCTTCTTTGGCTCCATTCATAATCTAAGGACATCTGCTCACATCCATTTCACCTTGCCTCTTCTCTCCAGTCGCTTCCTTTTCTTTCCTTCCATATTAGGTTCATTGGTCCCACTTGGCGGGGAAGGGATTAAGCCTTTAAATAGCACCTACTTTGTACCAGGTGCTGTACTAAGTGCTTTTGCAAATTTAATTTCGTTTGATTTTCACAAAGATTCTGTGAGGTAGGTACTATTATTACCCCCCACTTTACACTGAGGAAACAGGTAAGTAAAGGTGAGGTGATTTACCCCAGGTTACACAGCTAGTGATTGTCTGAGGTCAGATTTGAACTGAGGTCCTCATGATTCCAGGCCGTCTCTACTGTACTACTAGCTGCCTGACATGAAGGAATGAGATTTGATTTATTTAGCACACAGAAGCAGACAAGACACAAGGATGTAGGAGAAGCTCCAATTATGTAAATATGTGTGTATATGTGTAAATATACACACATATACATGTATAGATGTGTGTACATATATATGTAGTAAAGTATGTGTGTATATATGTAGTGATATGAATATTTATGTATACACACATACACACACAGACACATGCATCTCTTGTGCTACTTCTGTCTAATTGTTGAGACATCTCCAATGATGAAATATAAGCAGATTTTCATGGAGTTGCTAAAAACACAAATTAAAAAATCTGGTTCCTCAAGTAAGCATGGCTATTGATTTTTTCCTTCTTAATATTCTCATTTTAAGAAGGTGACAAAAAAACATCAACTCCAGAATCTGACCCTCTCCCACCCCGACTGTCCCCATTTACCATTGGGAAAATTTTTGGAGCAGGAATCATTCCTTTCAGAGTGTATACCAAGTGTTACAATGTGGGTGTTTAACATCATGTTGGTATAATGTTGGATGAGTACAGAAATGGTATTTGGGGTTGTGCCTCTAAGCTGAGTAAGAGTCAATTAACACACTCTATTTGGTCTCTTTTGGTAGCTGCTAACTCGATTGACCCAATTCATTCGTGGTTGAACACTCTGGACCGGCCCATTGGTCAGGGGTGACAGGCAATGTGGAATCCCACGTGGAAAGCTTGAACAAAACGGGGTCCCTGAGCTCAAGAAGATTATGGATAAGGAGAACTAGTTCTGAAGTTAGAGGATCAGAGTTCAAATATCATCTCTGATACTTCTACCTGTGTGCACCAGGCAAGCTACTTAAATTGTGGCTATCCTACTCAGAACCAGCTAAGCAGGACAGTGAATAGCATGCTAGACCTGAAGTTCAGGAAAACCTGAGTTCAAATCCTACCTCAGACACTTCCTAGTTGTGTGACACTAGGCAAGGCACTTAATCCCACCTTGCCTCAGTTTTCTTACCTGTAGAATGGGGATAATAATAGCCCCCACTTTTCAGGGATGTTGTGAAGATAAATTAATATTTGCAAAGCACTCTGCAAGATGCTACAGAAATGTTAGATATTATTACTATAGCAACCTCCAAGGGCCTCTGTTTCCTTAACTGGATCAAATGCCTTTAAGGTGCTTTCTGTTCTAGATTGATGATTTTATGCAGTTCTGAAATAATTTTCCTATCTCAGAAGATTTCACTAAGTACAATTTAAATTACAGTACTTGTACATCTATTAACATCAAGGCCATAATTATTTCTAGGGCCCCATTCATATAAAATTCCTGCAAGGTGTCTTCTAGTCCTTCTGGGTCACCAGACATTGACAGTTTAGATATGAAGGCTGCCCAAGTTTGCTCTCTGTGCTAGGTACAAGTCAGGTTCTTTCCTTTCACTGCAAGACTATATTCTTGCAATCATAAAGAGCAATTATCATGCCAAGATGAAGCTTGATGATAAAACTGCAGCTGTGAATTGTGAAAGCCATCAGTCTTGTCTTCACTTTCTGTCACGTCATCTTCTGTCCAACTCTGGATCTAGAAACAGAAGGCCATCAGTCAGTCAATGAGCATTTATGAAGAGCCTGCTATTAAGTACCCCCTGATTGCCCACTTTGCTTAGTAAACTTTGGGGACACACAGAGAGGCAAAAGACGCCCCCTGCTCTCAAGGAGTTGATGGCCTAATGGGAGAGACAATATGCAGATAACTTTGTACAAACAAATATATACAGGAAAAACTGGAGAAAATGAACAGAAAGAAGTTACTAGCATTAAGGGGAGTGGGAAAGACTTGGACAATGTGGGAAGTTAGCTGAAACTTAAAGGAAGTCAGGTAAAGTAGTCAGGAGGAGATGAGGAGGGAGAGATCCAGGCCTAGGGGATATTCCAGCGAAAATAATTGTTAACATTCATTACCACGTGCTAAGTACTTTACAATTACTTTCTCATTCAATGCTCACAGCAGCCCTGTGAGGTAGGAGCTATTATTATTATCTTATTGTACAGATGAGGAAACTGAGGCAAATAGAGATTAAGTGACTTGCCCAGGGTCACACAGGTAGTGTTTTAGGTCAAATTTAAACTCAGGTCATCTTATCCACTGTACCACCTAGATGCCTTGAAAATTCCCAGTGCTGGAAAAGAAAGAGCTAATGTCATTGGATCACAGGAGGGTCTGGTTTCGAGATTCAATTTATTAACTGAATGACTCTGTGAAGTTATAACCCCTTTGACCTCTATTTCCTCTTCCACAAAATCAGGATAATAATACCTGTGGCATATGGGCTACATGGTTGTTGTGAAGATCAGACTGATTTGCAGGAAAAAGATTTAACACTTCTTTTGGATAGAAATATAGAAACAGGATCACACATTAGATCTGTGACCCTAGAAAGCATTGAATCCAAACTCTTTATTTTACAGATGAGGAAACAGGTACATCAGGATGAAATGACTCCCTAATAATTGCAAATATTTAGAATCATCGACTTTTGGAGTCTGAAGGTACCTCAGAGGTCGTCCAGTCCAAACCTTACCTGCAGCAGATCACTTGTATAACACCCATGCCAAGTAGTCTTCAACGCTCTATTTTAAGTGCAGGATCAAATATTAAAACCTTCTGTTTGGTTTTTAAATACATCCATAATCAGATCTCTTCAGACCTTCTGTCTTCTTACACTTTAAAACCCTCCCCCCCCCCTTACTCTGGGGTCCAGACACAGACCTCCCTGCTATTCCTTGGACTTGCATTTTCATTGGCTGTGACTCATATTCCTTCTCTCACTCCTCATGTCTGCCTCCTGGCTTCTTTCATGTCCCGGCTAAAATCCCACCTTGTACAAGAAGCCTTTCCTGATCCCCCTCAGCACTAGAGCGTCCCCTCTATTGATCGTCTCCAGTTTATTTTGTATGTAGCCTTCTGGTACATACACGTTGTCTTCTCTGTTAGACTGTGAGCCCCTTGAAGGCAGGGGCTGGGTTTTGTCTGCTTGCTTTTGTTTTTGCCTTTCTCTGTATCCCCAAGTGCTTAGCACAATGCCTGTTATAAGTAGGTACTTGATAAATACTAGTAGACTGACTGTGACAGGGAACTCCCTAATAATAATTCACATTTCTACAGCCCTTTGAAATTAGCCAAGCATTTGACATATATGATACCATTTGAGCCCCATGTTAATCCTGCAAGGGGGGGTACTATGGCTCTCAGCACCTCTATTTTACGTATGAGAACCTTAAGGCTCACAGAGATGGAGTGGCTTGTCCATGTTCACAGCCTAGCCTAAAGGCAGCATATGAACCCAAGTCTTGCCTTCGGGTCTGGTACTGTAGCCAGGACCATGGAGCTTGTCTGTACGTCCTAAGACAATCAAGCTCATATTTGGACAGCTCTGTTTTTTAGGAATTAAGATTTTTGACTAAGAAAGTGGTGATCACAAAGCCTATATGGCTTCATCAAGAACGAATCATTCTGGACTAAACTTACTTTGTTTTCTTGATAGGGTTACCAAGATGGTTGATCGGGGAAATGCTGTAGGTATATTCTGCATAGATTTTTGAGCAAAGTATTTGGTAAAATACTAACATTATCATTGCTACTGGAAAAGGTATGACAATCAACAGCCCTGTGTCTCTATTCGTCATCCTTGAGACCCATTGGACCAAGACTTCTTTCCCAACCAGTTTATATATCATGTCCCCCATTCAAATGTAAGTTCCTGAGCCAAGAGAATAGAAACGACAATATTCCTTAAATTAATTTACTTATTTAGTGCTATACCAAACTTCCCCAAAATTTTATAGAGCTAGAAAAATCACAAAATCTATAAAGAGGAACAAAAGGTTAAGAATTTCAAGAGTTATAATGAAAAAAGGTAGAAAGGAAGAGGGGCTATCATTGCCAGACCTCAAACTGTATTAAAAGTAGTAATAATTTATTTGATACAGATTTTAAAAAAGAGAGAGAGGTTAATTGGAATAGATCAGATAGATACTCTCCAGAAGCAAACAAATATAATAGCATAGTGTTCAAGAACCCAAAGACCTTAGTTACTGGGAAAAGGACTTACTATTTGACAAAAACGCCTGGAAAATCTGGAGAGAAGTCTGGCAGAAATGAGGTTTGCACCTGCACCTCACACCACACGCCAAGATAAACTCCAAATTGTTACATGACCTAGATATGAAAGGTCACATAAACAAATTAGAACAAGGAAGAAATTACCTGTAAGCTCAATAAATAAGGGAAGAATTAATGAGTAAACAAGGGATAGAGACTAATTTTGGTTTTATAAAATTAAATTGTTTCCCCCCCCACTAACAAATCTATGCATTTGTTTCAGAGTCAGATTCTCCCTCTAACATTTGCTACCTATGTTACCTCGGTAAATCATTTCATTTGCCTGGCCCTCAGTTTGCTGACCTGCAAAATGAAGAGGTGGGCTGTTTGGCCTCAAAGAGCCCTTGCAGCCTGACTATTGCAATAGTCCTCCTGCCTAAAGCCTCCATCCCGTCTAATCCGTCCTCACAAAGGCACCCAAGTGATTTTTCCTAAAGCTCAGGTTTGACCACGCTGCTGTCCTAATTTAATAATCTCTAATGGATTCCTACTTTCCCTTTGTTATTGTTCAGTTACGTCTAACTCTTCATGATCCTGTGAACTATACTGTCTATGGGGTTTTCTTGGCAAAGATACTAGGGCCATTGGCCATTTCCTTCTCCAATGGATTAATGCAAACAGAGGTTATATGACTTGCCCAAGGTCACATAGCTAGTAAATTGTCTGAGGCTGGATTTGAACGCTGGCTCAACCCCATGGGTGGAATTAACTCCCTACACGAGGCTCTCCCTGCTCTTCCTTAGCTGTCTAGCATCTTCTATCCTTCATCAGGCCCCGCCCCCTGATATACCAAGCCCCGCCCTTATGCTCTAGGCCCTTCTCAGGCCCCGCCCCTGTCCCTATCTGCCCTTCTCAGGCCCCGCCCCTGGCTACTCCACAGCTCACCCAAACCACACTCCTGTTCCTCTATAGCCCTCCCCAAGTCTCTCCTATTGCACTAAACTCTCTCCAAGCCCCGCCCTTGCCTCTTCCCGGCCCCGCCCCTGCTTAGCCTTAGCCCTCCACAAGCCCCGCCCCCTGAGCACGCTCCCGTGGGATTGGCGGGAAAGGCCGGAAGCCTTTGAAGCGTCGTCTGAGGAGAGGGCAGGCGGGGCACTGTTGGTGGAGGCCCCAAACCCGGGGTTCCGGAGGGGCCCCAGCCTCTTGTGGGCCCCAGGATGAATGTAGGTCATGAGAGGACATCGGTGGGAGTGCCCGGGCCGAGGCCTAGCTCCTCACATTACGGCTGGGGAAATGGGGCCCAGGGAGCGGATCGACCCAACCAAGGTCACCCAGGTCATAGGAGCCCGGATCTAGCGCTGGAGGGGGGCGTGGAGGTCTGGCCTCGCATGTTACATATGGGGAAACCGAGGCCTGCGAGGGGCCTGGCCCTGGGCTGGGTCACTCTCGGGCAGTCGGTCACGTGTTAGCTACTCTGGGGATAGAAAACAATCCAAAGGAGCCGCTGCCCTCGAGGGGCTTGCAATCTCGTGGGAGAGAAGCGACTGGCAAAGGGCTGCGAACCGATAAGAATCGAGAGAGCTCGGGAAGGATGCCCTGTAGAAGGTGGCCCAGTGGACGCTGGAGGCAGGGGCCCCTCCTTCGCCTAGGCCATAGGCCCGGGGCGGGGGAGGGACGGTGCCGGAGACCGTGTGCGGCGTGGCGTGGAATGAGCCGTGGCTGCCCCTGGTCCTGGGAGCCCCGTTAAAATAGCACCCCGTGTAGGAAAAAACATGAAGGTCCCTGCTGGTTGTTTCAAAGAAAAATGAACCCACATTTTATGTTTTTGTTACGTTTGAGAATTGTGGCTTATATGCATCAGATGAGCTCAGATGGTTCAAACTCTGCAAATCGCTCCATGAATTCAGCACCCCCGCCCCCAATGGAGGCCCAGAGTTAGTGTTTGGAGGCCCCGCGCGGAAGCCGCCTTTCTGCAGAGAGAGCTCCCAGCTTGATGCACTGGCGGCTTAGGAGTGCTGGGGCAGCAGCTTTTGCATGCATGCGTGCGTATGTATGTGTGTGTATGTAGACACACATATATATAAATAAAAGTTTTTATGTAGCATGAGAAAGCTTTGGTCAGACTGTCAGGAATTCATTTCTTGCTCATTCTATAGAATTCTTTTAAATTAAGAGTTCTGTGTTAAAAACCAATTCAAAGGAAAGGTTTTGAGCAATACGTGCTTATTTCACACAAGTCAATTTTAGTATATGCACACGTACATATATACAACACATGCTTATTTCATATAAGTAAATTTTAGTACATATTTATATGTACACATACACACACGTGCATACGTATACACACATAGGTTTTTTTTTTTTTAAGTGTAATGAGGTTGTGGGAATAAGGTTAGCGTCAGTTTCGTTTCGCAGGACGACCCCTTGTGAACATTCACCATAGTGCCCACGAGGTGGCAGCAGAGTGTTTTTGGTTAAGGGCGCCCCTGTAGTATACGTGTATTTCATTTGACATCCAAGTACTGCCTTGAGCTGCATTGGCCACGAGATTTTTGCAGGCAATAATACTTAAGATATAGCTTTACATAAGCCTGTGGTGTATTTTTAATACTAGAAAAAAAAATAACATTAACTGCAGGACATTTTTCTTAATTAACAAAGGAATTTACATGAAGAAGATAGTTTATCAACTTCACACAGAATATTTAATTTTTGTCACTTATTAGACACGATATTTTGAATGCAGATTTTTAAACAATTGTGTTTTTAAGCTATTTAGTGTCTAATGCCTATTTTCTGAATTTGTTGGAATCACAGGGATCCCAAAGGTCACTGATATTAAATATTCACTATAAACATGATTTTAAAAAAGGTATAACTTACCTATGGATGGCAACAAAACCACATCCTTTTGCATCAAGTGTCCTTCATTACATAAAGGAGATATGAAAATATGCAAACATCTCTATCCTAATGACACCTTTCTTTGTGGATTGATATATTTTGAATTGCCTTACTTTCACTGAATTTACCTTAATTCTTGAAATGTTTTGCTTTTCAGGGGTTAGTGTAATTTTTAGATCCTGGATTGTTCTCTTCATGTTAACAGAATATTTATTTATTTAATTTTTTTCCTCCTTTCTTCCTATTTTGTATAAAAACATCAATTCTGAGATTCTTTGTTTTTGCATAGATCCAGCTTGTGCAAACCTGTATAAGGATTTAGAAATTGAATTGAGTAAATTTATTGTTGGGATGAAGAAAAATAAGAATTGACTTGAATTTAATTGTATCTCAAACTTACGTTTGATAGATCTACAAATTAACTAATGAGATAGTACAAGAACTGTGGTTCAAGAAAAAAATGATTCTTGCTCAGTTGATATCACAGTATGACATATTAAAGTTGTAACTTTGGTAAATACTGCTATCCTGTATTTTTAATGCCTGAACCAAGTCAAAACTCTATTAACAAAATGAAATGAATGATGGAGCCAGTTATCAACATAGATCAGGCAAAAATAACGCTTTTTGTGTAACCTAAGTACTTGAAACGGTAGCTGGTGTTGTGCCTAAATTATTCTGATAATTTCCTTAATTCTCTACGTTGTTTTACTGGCTTAATCTGTCAAAGAGAACAGAGTCAGTAATCTATGCAGTTATTTTGACTTCTCTGTAGAAAAACTCTGACAAATTTTTATTTAGTATAAGAAGCTTTTGTCAGACTGTCAGGGATTCATTTCTTGCTAATTCTATAGAATTCTTTTAAATTAAGAGAGTTAAGTTCTGTGTAAAAAACCAACTTAAAGGAAAGTTTTTGAGCAATACATGCTTATTTCATATAGATAAATTTCAGTTCATAGCATATAGAATTTACATAACTTTAAAACATTGATATTGAAGTAGATAAATGATATAGTAGATAGAGAGCTAAGCCTGAAATTAGGAAGACCTAAATTAAAATCCAGCCACAGACACTAGCTGTCTGACCCTGGGCAAATCACTTAACCTGTGCGTCAGTTTCTTCAGCTGTAAACGAAATATAATAATAGCACCTATTTCGCAGGGTTATTGTGAGGATCAAATGTGATAAATAACTTACCACTCAGCCTGGGACTTAGCAGGTCCTTAATAAATGCTTGTTTTCCTCCCAAATTACATTAAAACAAACTTTCTATATTGTATTTATCAAGTTAACAAATGCAAAAAACTTCAGTAGTGTTGTTTGTTTTGGATAAATTAGATTTTTGCTAAAACTCAGGGCATTAAATTACTGGTACCCTTAGGTCAAGGTTTTTTAACGTGGGATCCATGAACTTGTTTTAAAACTTATTTTGATAACTGTTTCAGTATAATTGGTTTTCTTTGCAGTTCTATGAATTTTGTTTTATGTAGGCTTTACCGTACTACAAAAGGGTCATGTAACAAAAATGTTTGAGAACTTTTGTGTGTGTTGGTTGTGTATTTTCACATCTGCCCTTCTTATGATTAGAATAGGATTCTTAGAATATAAGCTACTTGAGGTTTTGTTTTGTTTTGTTTTTGTGCTTATTGTATACACAGGCCTGGCACATATTAAACTTTTTTTTTTTCTTTCTGGAGGGGAAAACACAGGGCAGTTTGGGTTAAGTGACTTGCCCAAGTCACATGGTTAGTAAATGTTAAATGTCTGAGGCTGGATTTGAACCCAGGTCCTCCTGACTCCAGGGCTGGTGCTCTATTCACTGTGCCACCTAGCCACCCCCACATATTAAACTCTTAATAGATATTGTTGGCTGATTGGCAATAAACTTCTAATTCTCTCTTTACAGCCACATATTCTATCCCTTTAGTATCAAGTATACTTACATTTCTGAGATCAGTTTCTATCAAAGAAGATTGATTATTTTTAATATTAATAAAAATATTTTGCACTTGATCACATTTTCTAGAAGAGACTCAAGATGCTTTTCAGAATTTTTCAGATTTTAAAATATGTAGGTTTAGAGGATGCTAAAATTCAATTACATTCAATTATGCCACAAGGTTTTGCTGAGTACCAACTCTGTTTCTTGAATTGTGTTATGTACTGTAAGATACCAGACATTTAAGACATAGTCACTTCCTGCAAGAACATTACCATCTAGTTTGTGAGATTAAAAATACATATACACGAGATAGTTGGTGAACAAGAAAGTATTTCATATGCTTACATTATATGCTGACGTAATAAAGTACTGAATTATATAGCGCAAACAATTTGCAAAAAGTTCAGAAAAGGTAAAAATGATTGCAGCCTATAGGAGGAAGAGAAGGCTTCACAAAGGAGATGAGAATTGAGCTAGCCTTTGAAGAATGGATATATACCATGTAGAAAGAATTGTAGAGTGTTTTCCAGGTAGGGGAATACTGAATAAAAAAGATTGAGGCAGGAATGAGTAGTGTGTGTGTGTGTGTGTGTGTGTGTCTGTCTGTCTGTCTGTCTGTCTGTCTGTCTGTGTTGGGGAATGATAAAAATATTAACCAGACAAGATCAGATGATATATTTTGGGGAATACTGGGGAAAAAGTTTAGATAAATAGGGAAGGATTAGATTTTTCAAGGCCTTGAAATCCAGTCAGAAGACTTTGTAGTTATAGAATAGGAAATAGATAGCCATTGAAAGCTTTTGAGTATGGAAGTAGAATTATGATAGTGGTGTTTAAGGGAGATAGATTAATATTACAGTAGCATATAAAGTGAAATGAAGAGAATAGAGATTAGAGGTAGAAAAATCAGCTGGGAAGAAGCTTTTGTAGCAATTCAAGTCTAAGGTGATAAGAGCAAAATGGTGGTGACCATGGAAATGAAGTGAGATATGTCCCAGAGAGAAGGGAGATGTATCCCAGAGACACAATTGGAAAGAAAAATCAATAATACTTGACTAGAGGGACATAGGAGAAAGAAGACCTAAACAGAGCAAAAAGGATTTAAGACTGGAAAATTGTGGTCCCACTGATAGAAGTCAGAAATTTGGGAGAGGGAAGCAGTTTAAATGGGGAAAGGGATGTGGAATGAGGATTATGGTTTTAGACAATGCTAAAGTTGAGGTGATTCTGGGCCATCTTAATAGAAAATATCCTATGGGTGTTTGGGAAGACAAGACTGAAATGTCAGGGTTGGTCAGGGCTGGTTTAGCAGGTCAGCTTTGGTAATCAAACAAGCATGAAATGCCGTAGTTGAAACAATGAATAGGGGGTGAATATGTGGAAAAAGTAAGAGAAAAGAGTAGAGGGCCAAGAACAGAATCTTGGAGAACACGCATAATTAGGATGTAGGAGAAAGAAGTAAAAGCAATATAGGAGTCTGAGGCACTGAAATCAGAAAAGAGGAAAAGCAGGACATTGCTACAGATACCAGGGGAGGAGAGGTGTTTCAAGGGGCATATGCCAGCAGTATCAGATGCTTCTGAGAGGTCAAGGAGAAGGGGAACGGAGAAAGTGCCTCGTATGTGGCTAGAAGGAGGTGACCTCTGAGAGGGCATTTTCGGGAAGTTGGTAGGAATGGAAGAAATTGGGTAGTGACCTTCACTGGGTATATTTGATGTCATTAGGAAGGAAAAAATGTTGTTAGAGAGGACATTTGCATTGAAGATAAAAGGAGACTTCAACATATCTGGAAGCAGAAAAAAAGTCAGTTGGGAAGGAGAGATTAAAGATGTTAAAGATATTGGGATGAGAGAAGGAGGAAACTCCTTAAGAGTTGGCATCCAGGGGGCAATTCTTCCTACAGTTTTGCAAAGTAGATAGAAATGTGATAAGGTTTGTTGAGCTGAATGGCTTAAAGATAAGGCCACAGTAATAACCTCATTCCTTCTGCCTTATCCCTCAAACAGAACTTTTGATATTACTAATGGAACAGGTATGCCTTAATAATTTAGAGGAGAAATCAGTGGAAAGGTAGAAAAAAGAAACCTTGGAAAGGTTCACGTCCAAAGAGTGAAAAGGAAGCAAAAAGAGAAAGACAACAGGATTAGTATGTATTTGCTTTTACAGAACTATGACAACCGCATGGTGGGGAAAAACCTCATTTTTTCCCATTTGCCTGTATATTGTTTGTCCTTCATACTCAGGACCAATGATATCCCAACACTGGAGTCAGGGTACATTGTGTTTGACTGTGGCTGGTCAGTTCGATATGAGCTCAGAAGGCTCTGCCATAGGTCAGGCACAAACAGTCTACGTGAACTTTGAGATGGAGATGTCTTGTCTCTGGATTTGCATTTCTCACATTTCCTTTGTGCTACTATGCTTCTGCCGTGCTCAGAGAGCGCAGCGCCTTCTTTGTCATGCTGAGAAGTCCTATGTCAGCATCTCTCATGTCTCACAATTGATACTCAAGTTCACAGCGTGTGAGTCTGGTAATTATAAAAACAATAGTTGGAAAGATTTTTTTAGAAAGACAAAAACGACTTTTTAAGGAGATTTTTAAAAAATAAATTTTATTAATAATTTTTTATATGGCCTGACTTTCCCCTGGAACTCTTCTACTCTCTGCCAGAGAACTGTCCTTCATAGTGGAGAATTTTTTTTAAGGGAAAAGAAAAATATTAGAATCAATCAACTTATTGAAAAAAACTGACCTTATATAAACCATAGACCTTGACCTCTACAAAAGGAGCTAGCTAGGTGTCTTCCCATATTTCTTTGGGATTGAAGTTGCCCTTTACAATTTCATAAAATTAAGTTTTAAAATTAATATGATTTAATTCAATGTATTTCATAATTCTATAATACATTTCATTTTTAGTAAACAAATTTTTAAACATTCATTTAAAATTTTCAGTTTTACATTCTCTCCTTCCTTTTAGTCTCTCTCCCCTACCCATTAAGAAGGCAAACAACATAATACCCATTGTTTATGTGAAGTCATGTAAAACATCTCCATTTTAGCCATGCACAGGATTCGGTTTTGACTGTTTTGTGTTTGTTGTTCTTTCCATTTGCATTGCTGTGATCATTGTTTAACTGACTTAGCTTGCTTTATTTTGTGTC
>JAQQSU010003905.1:0-14229 GCA_028627135.1 Pseudochirops cupreus | reverse complement strand
GGGAGAGACAGAATGGGGTAAATTATCTCATATAGAAGAGGCAAGGGATAGCTGTTACAATGGAGGGGAAGAACAGGAAGGCAAAAGGGAATGGGTCAACCTTACTCTCATTGAATTTGGCTTAGGGAGGGAATGATATACACACTAAATTGGGTATCTTGCCCTACAGGAGAGTAGGGGGGAAGGACATGAGAGGGGGGATGATGGAGAGGAGGGCAGTTTGGTGAGGAGGGTAGTTAGAAGCACACACTTTTGAAAAGGGACAGGGTCAAAGTAGAGAATAGAACAATGGGGGGTGGGACAAGATGGAGGGGAAATATAGTCAGTCTTTCATAATATATCCACTATGGAAATGTTTTGTGTAACTACACATGCACAACCTATATTGAATTGTTGATCTTCCCAGTAAGGGTGGGTGACAAGGGAGGAAGGAAAAGAATCTGAAATTCAAAGTTGCAAAATCAAATGTTTAAAAAATTATTATTATTATTATTATTATTATTTTTACATGCAGCTGGGAAATAAGATATACAAGCAGTGAGGTATGGAGATCAATCTTGCCCTGCTGGAAAGTGGGAGGAGGGATGGTGGAGGATATAGGAGAGAGCAGATTGGGGGAGGGGGTATACAGTGTGATTGCTGTTTGGGAGTGGTGGGTAGGGGAAAGTTGGGGAGAAAATTTGTAACCCAAAATCTTGTGGAAATCAATGATATAAACTAAAAATAACCATAAAATTTAATTAAAAAAAGAAACAAGATAGGTATCTATCAGTTGGGGGAATGGTTGAATAAATCATGGCATATGAATGCAACAGAATTTTGTTGTACCATAAAAATGCTGAATATGATAGATTCAGAGATATATGGAAAGACTTGTATGAAAACTACCACAATAACAACACACTAAAATGAACAGAACCAAGAAAGCAATTCACATGATGATCACAATGATGAGAGGAGAAATAATTTAGATCTCAAACCCATCATGATTTTAAAAGACTGAAAAAAAAGAAATTGCTAGGAATTTATCTGCTTCTTAGAAGAGAGATGAAAGAGTAGAGATACAGAATGAGACACATTCAAGGTCAGTGTGTTGATTTGTTTTGCTTGACTATACAAATTTGTTCCATAGGAAGATGAGTTAGTGGGGAGCAACAGATGTGGGAAAAAGAGAACAAATAAGGCTTTTTTAAATGTGAAAGAAAAATGTACAGAATGTTATATGCTATGGAAATATTTCTCTTAAAATAGTGCATAGCAGAAGTTCACACTATCATTTATATTCTCTTTACTGTTTTTGTCTCGGAATGTGTTTGTTGATGATTGCTAAGTTCTCAATAAAAAACCAAACTTTAAAAAAAGGAAATGTCACTGTAGGAAGGCTTATGTGTATTGAGGACTATCCTCGGCATGTAACATGGGGGTGTCATTGTATGGCTCATTGGAAGGCAAAATAGGCAACTCTAGTCTCTTCTCTCTTTATCCTTCTCCAAGTTAGGCTTTCATTCCTGCCAGGAAGGGAAGCAAGAAATTGGGGCCAGAAACTTAGCTATTCTGTTCTCCTCAGAGAGAAAGCTTTCTGAATTAGAATTACATCTATCTACTCCCTTAAATATTGTTAGTCTATGGGATGAAGTTTTCAGGTTCAAGTTAATTTCTCATTACTGTTCACTGTTGGGGGCAAGCAGGACCCCAAGTTTTTATCTAGAACTTGACCCCCTTCCCCACCAAATACTGGTTCCAAAATGAATGTATATAGCACTTAGCCCAAAAAACCCCATTTATCCAAATTGGAAGCAAAATAGGAATCAGAGAGAGTTTACGTAGGAGAATATATGTCAGTCAGTACAGTCACGACACTCCTGATGAGAGTGGAGTAAGCCAGCTTAACCAAGAGGGAGAGAGAGTTCCAGATCTTACTCAAGGGAAAGTTCCCTGAAGTCTCCAGAGTAGCAAGCTGGGGGTAGGGACATGATGGAGACTGCTAGCATTCCCAGAGTCTTTTTCTTCAGCGACTTGAAATGGGGTTAGTTTATTTATCTTCTCTCTTGAAGCTGGAAGCCAGAAACACCTAAGAGATTGTGGGGCCCTAGGTGATCCCAAGACCGTCTGAAAAAGAACCACAATGTTGTCCTCTCTCCTAGTCTAACTGATTCTATCCTGCCCCTCATGTGGAGCAGTTATCTCCACCATAAAGGAGAGTCCCATACTAATGGGCTTTGGGGCTGGGGTTACATCACAAATAGTGAAAATTTCACAGAATTTTAAAAAAGCATTACGCATGTAAAAAACAGTATTAGAAATTTTTTAGGTGCCAGTACTGGGGGGGAAGAGTGAGAAGAAAGAGAGAAAGGAAGAGAGAGACAGAGACAGAGAGAGAAAGAGAGAGAGACAGAGATAGAGACAGATAGAGAGACAGAGAGTTTGTGAAATTATTCTGCAATTAGAAAGTATTAAGAATCACTTCTAGGCATGACTCACAAAGATATGAAATTCTGGCTTCAAAGCCCATTATCTGGGAAGCAATAAGTAAATATTTCTCGAAATTGAATTGAATTTGCTTAATTAGAGTTCTAAAGTTGGTGTCGTATCTCATAGATTTCGTTCACAAGAAACAGTGAGTTTCTTGAAAGCCCTTGAGCAGAGGTTGGCTTGGCTAGAGTAGTGCCCTTATAGGATTTGCTAGTAATTTTTAACCCCAACACCAAAATGAAAATATATTGAATGTGAGTTAAATATAAATAGGATGAATAATGGTAGAATGATCCATTTGTCATTTCCCCTCTCATGTGTGAAATGAGTACATAATGCCTTCCTTTTGTGTCTTGAGAAGTTGCTATGAACACCAAATGAAATTATTTATGTATAATGTTCTTTGAGCCATAAAGCAATATAGAACTATCAGTTCTTATTGGTTTTTTTTACAAAAGAATTTGTAAAAACAAAATAAATATCTGTAAAAATTGGAAGTTAGTATAAAGAACTAAAAAAAAAAACACAATCTGAAAATGAATTGGACTCAGTGCTTCTGTTTGGTGGTCTGCTGCCATTGGGATATTTGGTTCTTGGACCTAGTAAACTAAAGAGGAATATCAGCAGATGGTCTTGATACCGTATAGCATCAACTTACCCCTTATGACATTCTGGCAATGTCATAAGTCCTGGCTCTCTTTCTATTTTCAGGGATCACAGCTGTTTCTGAAGCAGAATGCTCTTACATAGGGCAATTTCTTTGAATCCATCAACTTTGTTGAATTTGCACTTACTCCTTGCTTGCGTAGCTTGTGGACCATATCAATTGTAACTGCATGACTAACATGAAAAAGGTAGTTTAATAGGATAGGAAAGCATGGGGTTGAGAGACAGTGGTTATGTGGAAGTGAATTTGGTTGAGAAGTAAGAGAGTGGTCAGTTTTGATAATAGGACAGGAGGGTGAAAGCTGGAAGGCACTTTGGAAGCTGTGAAAGGACCAGCATTTATTTTCCTAACTCAACTTATTTTACACCTTGCTTTCCTGAAAGCCCCAGCTTCCTGGCCAAGAGGTATCAAGAAGTCCCAGAGGGGATAGTTTTGTGACTTTGGTAGGTGCATGAGACTATAAAAGTTGCTATATCCTGATGATTTGTTGACCATTTTCCAGAGGAAGATGAGGAGGGCTATGACCAGAGAAGTTAAGTATTGCTTTATCTTTGTTGCATATTCTTTCGGTGTTCGGGCAAAGTAAACCTCTTTTGCTAAATGTCTGCTGACTTGTAAGTGCCACATTTCATTCCAACATTGAACCTGAACTATGAGGATGGTGGTGTTAGAGTTGAACCTACAACAGACTCTGTCAAGAGTAATACATGTTATAGATGAGGAAACTATATATAAACATACATATAGAAGAATATATGACTTACTATGATCTGAAGTACACCCAGGACTTCTTTTTTTAATATGTATTTACTCTTAGTTTACAGCATTCAGTTCCACAATCCCTTGAGTTTCAAATTTTCTCACCCTTCCTCTCCTCCCCCCACCATGGTGGCATGCAATCAAATATAGGTTCTTCAAATATCTTCACACTGAACAATAGTCAAGTTGCAGAGAAGGATTAAAACCAATGGAGTGAAAAATGAGAAAAAAAGGACAAAGTACGAAAGAGAGAGCGCAAGTAGTTTGCTTCAGTCTGCATTCAGGCTCTGTAGTTCTTTCTCTGCATGTGGGTATATATCTCTCTTTCCCATCATGAGTCTTTGGTAGTTGTCTTCTAACCTTATATTGCTAAGAGGAGCCCAGTTTATCAAAGTTAGTTGTCACACATATGATGTGTCTGTAATTACATACAAAGTTCTCCTCATCCAGGACTTCTTGATTCCAAATCTGATACCTTTTTTGCAATATCTCTTTGGTATTTACATTGCCTTTCTGAGCATGAGCCCCAGCAATCTGATATCCTAACATAAACCACAGCAGATGTGGTTGGTGAGAGCATAGGCTGGTAGAACATTCCAGAACTTGCACCAATTCCTGTGTGAATGCCCTCTGGACAACCTAGGGCATTCTGATGTGTTCCATAATGAATATTGAAAGGGATCCTCAGGTCCTCTGAGATGCGATCTTGAATGGAAAGAGATTTGGAAGATCAGTCTGGTGGTCTAATGCCTCTGTTGCTGCCTCAGGGCTACCCCTGTGAGATGAGGATCCTAAGAGACAGAACAGTTTTGTATATTCTTCCTTCTTCTTTGGAGGTTTCAAATAGAACTTCAGATGAATATGGAAAGTCTAGAATTAACTCACACTCCAATTGGTATCTTAGGCTGAGAACCAACCAGGGTAAAAAGCAGGCCTCCAATGGGGACACTATCTTCTGGGGCAATCTTGATCTACCTTTATAGGTGCAATGGGGTTCAACACATGCTAGAGTTATTGTGAGATGTCTGGGGGCCTCAAATACTGTATTGCCCTAGTGATGTATAAAAAATTCAAAGCACATAGTTTCTGGGTAATCATTTTACTAATTATGCCATCAATAATTAATAAAAAAGGTCAGTTATGCTCTTGAATGCCAAAGACCCTTCATGGAACCCCCTCAACCCTTATATGCCCTTGGAAGAGTGGGTGATTCTGAGGGGGGCAATCAACTCAGATTTGTTAACAATTAATGAGAAGAATGAATATTATGATGAGAGGTGAACTTGTTCTAATGAGAGACTGGGGGACATAACTCTGATCACTCAGTCATCAACAAAGAGATTTCTCTCTTATCTAGTCCTACAGTTTAGAGCAATCTAGACAAAAGGAGTTTCATTTCTCCTTAGACCTGTCTGAGTAGAACACAATGTGCTGGAATTCACCTCAGTAAATTCTTTCTTTACCTAGATAAGGCAGTCTAGGTGGGGTAAATTTTTGGGAAAGGTCACCTATTTTCCCAATAATTTGTTATTTAACAATCATTTCTCTTACCCCAGCAAGGACACAAGTAAGGGTGGCAGATATCTGGGTAATCTTTGGGAATAATTTCAGATGTTGCTTTTCAATGACTGATGATGAAACCATTTTTTTAAAGTGGTGTACATTTATGTGTGAGAAGATTTGTAAAAAATAATAGGAGTACTCATTGGGAAGATATTTAAGTACTTCTAAAGGATTAACAATCTCACTATTTTTGAAATTTTGTGACTTGAATTCTTTGTTGTTTTTCTTGAGCTAGCATGAATTTTAAATTAATAAGGATGTAAATGTTGTACTAGAAAATCTGACAGAAGTAAGCAAATGACTTAAGAAAAAATGTATAGAAGAAATACATATGACAAAACTACTATGTCTAATTCCAAGCCTAATCTGTAAATTAGTCAGTGAAGGCATTTAAAACAGGAAGCAAACTTTAGGGAAGCTAATAGCAAATAAGTACAAATGTGGATTCTTTTGACTAATGGGAAGACCATTCTGTTTAACAGCTATAAAAAAAAAGCCTAAGTTATGATACAAGTATGATATAAGCAATAATCAGCCAGCCAACAACATTAAGTAAGCATTTATTATGTATGAAGCACTATGAAAAACACTGAATAACAATAACAATAATTGAATAGTTTGAATAATTTAATAGAGGAATAGCTCTTTTAAGATATGCAATGTGCAAACCTTATCTCATTTGATCGTTACAACTTTCTTGTGAAGTAAAAGTTTTATCTCCATTTTGGAGGTGAAGAAACTAAGGTAGAGAAATTAAGTGATGAAGGGGTTGGGTAACATAGTAATGACAGCTACTTCACTTGGCCAATTAATGGAAGAGAAACTAGTGAGGATGTAAAGAAGTGGTAGAATAACAATTTATTTAAAATGAAGTCAGGAAGTAGTCAGTCAGTACAGTCAAGTAGCACTTTTAAATGCCCATTATGTGCCAGGCTTTGAGCTAAGTGCAAAGCATACAAAGAGAGGCAAAACACAGGCCTTCTTCTCAATAACTCAGAATCTAATGGAGACAATGTAAAAACTGTATGCATGTAAGATATTGATAGGATAAAGGGCAGATACTCTGAGGGTAGTCCTTAGCATTATGAGGGGGATCAGGAAAATCTTATAGAAAGTTGCATTTTAGCTGAAGGGAGTCAGGGAAGCCAAGAGACATAGATGAGGAGGGAGAGGATTCCGGACATGAGGGACAACCAGTGAAGCCTTATGGAGTAGAAAGATGGAATGTCCTGTGCAAGGAACAGCAAAGTACATATCACTATATTAGAGTAAATGGGAGAGTATAAAGAGTACAAAGACTGGAAGAATGAAGGAGCTAGGTGACAAAGAGCTTCAAAAGTCAAATAGAGAATTTAATATTTGATCCTAGAAGTAAAAAGTCACTGGATTTTATTGAATTGGGGGAGGTAGTGATGACATGGTTAGTTCTGCATTGTAGGAAGATGAATTTTACAGCTGAGTTGAGAGTAGACTCAGTGGAGGGAGAATTGAGAAATGGAGGCAAACCAGAAAACTATTGGAATAGTTCAGGCATGAGGTGATGATACCTGATCTCTTTCACTTCTAAAAAGAGAGCAAACACTTGTGAATGAATAATGTACACACATGTATATATGTATATATTTAGGCATGTATAATACTTTATATGCATATATTTTCTCATTCTAATATGAAGGGTTTTATATATGGGTATATATATGCAACATATATATGTATAAACATTTTTATTCTATATATGGATTCATTTGTACAATACATTGAAAGGAACCTCTTTGGCTATTTCAGTAATCTTCAGTAAAACACATTTAAATTTAGGAAGAAGAAATGTATGAACTGTTTCTTCTATCACTTATATGAATTTAGTTTAGTGGGAAAAGCATAGTAATATTTTCTTCAAGGCTGAAGGAAAAAACAAAGCAAAACTAAGCGGTGAAAAGGGAAGATGACTGAATGAGAGATAATTTAGGCTCAGCTCATTTCTTACGTGCTCATCCTCTCCCCCATAATTCTAGCAAAAAACCTCAAACTGCAGAAAACTCAGCAATGATAGGATGACAAAAAGTGAGAGAATATAATACAAGGAAATGCTAACAGGAAAAATTATTGAAGATTAATTCATGAACTTGTTTCTCCATGTAATTCCACTGTGCTGATTTCCTCCAATCTGCTCCGATCATGTACGCTGGCCCAGACTGGCTGGGTGAACCCTATGGCTTTGGCAAAGACCCATTCAGCCCAAGTGATTCTTCTCTTTTTCATAGCTCACTAAAATAAAAAGCAAATAAGATGAATTTATAATAAAGAAGTGAGAAAAATGATAAGAAACTATTATACACAATCATGTGTCAGAAAACTGAGTAGTCAAAAGATATTTATAATATATAAAATATCAAAAATCAAAACTAGAAAAACAAGAAATAGAGAACTTAACCCAATCTCAAACAAAGGAACCATGAACAATTAATGAATTGCCAAAGTACGGAGGTGTGTGTGTGTGTGTGTGTGTGTGTGTGTGTGTGTGTGTGTGAGAGAGAGAGAGAGAGAGAGAGAGAGAGAGAGAGAGAGAGAGAGACAGAGAAAGACAGAGACAGAGACAGACCTAGGTCATTTTAGATGAATTTACAAGTGAATTCTATCAAAGATTTCAAAAAAAATAATGCCTATACTACAAAAAAAACCCTCAACTATAGAGACAAAAGGCACTTTCTGAACTCTTTTTTTCTGAGACAATTATGGTCCTTATACACAAAGCAGTGTATAAGCAGATGGATAAACAAAAAAACAACTATAGACCAATCTTAATAGCAAATATTGATACAAAAATTTAAATAAAATCCTTCAAAGGAGACTAAAACAATACATGCAGAAAATAGTTCATTATAATCAAGTTTCATTCATATGTGGGTTATAGGAATTGTTCAACTTTAGGAAATTAGCAGAATTAATCATATAAATAGCAAAAGTAACAAAGCATGATTTTTTTTCAATAAATATAAAAGACAAAATGCAGCACTCATTTGTTAAAAATCCCAAAAACATACATATGGAAAGATGGTTCTTTAATATGATCAAAATTATACTTTTAAAACAAGAGCTAGTATTTACAACGGAGAAAAACTAGAAGTTTTCCTAATGCAAATAAGAATGAAAAAGGATGCATCCTGAAGTCCCACTATTTAATGTAGTTCCAGGAATGTAGCTAAACAAGAAAACAAAGTTAACCTTACAAACATTAGCAAGGAGGAGACAAACTTATATTTATTTGAAGATGAGATGATGGTGGAAAATCCCAGAGAATCAATGAAGAAATTGAGTTTTCTAAAACTCTGTTCTTATCTATAATCTTCTGCTTGCTTATTTTTTCTGTTAGATTTTTCAAGGTCTGAAAACTGAATATTAAAATCACCTCCAATTACTAATGTTTTTGTAAGGCCATTTTGCATTTTTCTACAAGACCATCAACTTCCAGAAATTTCATTGCTTTATCTATTTAAGGTTCATTGCTTCATTTTTACTCTCAAGTTTTCTTTGAATTTTTCTGTTTTGATTTTATTTGATATTCTTTCTTCAGTCTCTGCATTTTTGAGTTATAAATCTGCTGGTTCTGTTTTCAGATAATTCACCATTTTACAGAGATTTTATGTCATTTATCCTAAACTATTCTCTTTGAGACTTCTAATTTTCATCTTTCTTTATTTTCCTTCCTTCCTTCCTTCCTTCCTTCCTTCTTTCCTTCCTTCCTTCCTTCCTCTTCTTGCTTGCTTTCATTTTTCTTTTAAATTGTTCCAGAGATTATTGTAGATGTTCCATCATAATTTCTATGGATCTAGTTGTCATTCCTCTCTCCTGGAGTTTTTTCTTATCATCATCTTATACTCCCTACTATTGAGTAATTGCATTGGAGCTTCTTTTAGATTGTTTACTTCTCTTTTCCTTTGTCTTTATTATTTTTTCAGTGTGGTTTTCCTTGTTATGAATTCTTTCCTATCCTCTCGTATTTTTATTATTCTTTACTTTATTGTGAACATTTTTTGATATTTGGTGGTAATGATGGAATGGAACTGTACTTAAAATATAACCTCTCACTTGACACCTAGTCAGAAGTCTCCTAGTTATTTTCATATGAAAAATAAATGGAAAATTTAGATAATGCAAATAAAGTGATTAAAGTACCTTATGAATGTTACCTCATGATAATTAAGAATGACTATTTTAATAGTAAGTTAATAATAATTAGCATTTATATAACATTTTAAGGTTTACAAAGTGATTTAACAAACATCTCATTTTATGTTTGCAACAATTCTGGCAGTTAGAGGCTATGATTATCCCCACTTAACAGATGAGGAAACTGAGGCAGAAAGCAGTTAAGTAACTTGCCCTGGGTCACACAGCTGGTAACCTAATCCTAATTCTAAACTACTAACTGTCTGAGGCTGAATTTGAACCCAGTTCTTTCTGATGCCTAGTTCAGTACTATATCAATAGATCCACCTGGCTGATTCAGGTAGATAATGTATTCTAGCTTCTGAAAACATTACTCAAACTATCAGTTTTTAATATATATTATGCATTGAAGTTTTAAAATGAGCATTATATAAGAAATCACCCTGTTCCATAAGTCTTTAAAATACTGTATCAAATATTTAATTCTTCCAGTGTCATATTATATAAGAAGCAGCCAAACATTTTAACATGTAGTAATTGGCCAGTTTGAGCTTGTGTAACAGCTTCATATAAAAAAAAAACCCAACTTACTAAACTATTATATCAGATACATAATAATTTAGTAAAACCTCTTAACTTAAAATAACTTAAAATTATCTCACTTCTTCCAGTACTCACCATATACCTCTTTCTTTCTAAAATATTTGAAAGGAAATAATTTATCTGCATCTCATAAAAAATTTAATTGCTGCCTCAAAGAACATTTAAAAAAAATTACTAAGTACTTTGATTACTTCTTTCAGCAGAGAGCCTTGATGTACAGTATGTATGAGGTAATATTATTAGTGCACTCTTGCTGTTGGGAGTGCACTCTTACTATAATTATTCTGTCTGTCATTGTTCTTCCACAATATGGACAAAACTTTAATGAGAGCTGAGCTAAAAGTACCTCAGCACAGTGCAGTGAAAACAGAGGTTAATCCCAGTTCTGAACTTCAGAGACCTATTCATCATCATGTGGTATTCATCTCAAGTAAGTGAATGTCATTGGTAGAAAGAGTTCTGACTTGTGTCAAGGTAGATTTCAAGTCAAGACACGATTTATTACTTACTCTCTGTGCCCTGCTGGGCTTTTCCATATGTTCCTTTCTGGCATATGAGTGACAAGCAGTCGCTGGGGTAGCTCTTATTAATGGCAAAAGGCAGAACTTTTTACGTTAAAACTTGAGTCTACTGGTTCTGGGAGAACTAACTAACTCAAATTTCAAAGTTTTAAACCACAAATAATAGCGGAAGTAGAGGGTGCATCCATTTTAATTTTTATTTGTCCTGGGGAAAAATCTAATGTTTCTTCATTGCAAACAATGCAAGCCCTTAGTTTTAAAAGTGTGTTTTTGATCATATTAAAGAAACATTCTTCAGTGCCTATGCTTTTTAGGATCTTTAACACACATACTTGTCTTTTACACACATATTAAAAGAACATGGTTTTTGTTGTCTTTGTTATTTTCTTTGTTATATGTAAGTATCTAATGCTTGTGTTTATCTACATGAAGTTTTTGTTTCTTAAATCATGAAAAAGTCTAAGTTAATGACTTTGAAAAGAGTGGAAAATTATGACAATCTGTGTTCATCACACACATAGGTACAGTTCTGGAGCTGTCATTTGAAAAGTACCATTGTTTGCATTGGGCACCCCCTTTTTGGGGCAGAACTGCAGAATCTCTAATTTGGAAGGGATCTCAGAGGCAATAATAGTATCTGGCATCTCAACAAAGAGATACAGAATGGCACAGTGAGGAGGGAGTTAGCTTTGTAGGTGAGAAGACTTGGGTTCAAGTTCTGCCACTGATAAACTGTAGTTCATTAACCTCATAGAGACCCAGACAGCATTCTGAGACTATGAGTAACAAATAAGTTGCTGATTTGTATCCGAGGAAGAAGTTTCCATCCTGAGATTTCGTTACAGTAATGACATAATTTGACTCCTCCCAAATAAATGTCCTTTAAAATTATTCTATTAAATTTCAATAACATATTTTATGAATGCAGAGGATCATTGGAGATTGGTATCTAGAAGTGGATGTAAATTCCCCAGTACATATCTACTTAAGTCTCTGTGGACCATGAGAATGTAACCAATGAGATGTCCCTCTTCTATTCCTGTGGTAAAGGGGAGACTTAAAATCTTGTGCTAAGGACTGAATGCCAGAAGGTCTAGGAGGGTACTCTGTCACCTCAGCCTCCACCTTGGAGCAGAGACTGTGTAAATACTGCAACATGCTTGGGGTGCCTATTACATCACATGTGAGGAGACGAGGATGCTGGGATGATGACATAGATGATTCTTCCTTTTATAGTTTCATCTACATTTTCCATCCTCCCATTCTCTCAAGAGGGAGATAAGTCATTTGCAAATCTTTGTCCTTTAAAAGTCTGTCTTCTAGAGTTTTGGGCCACTTGTGTTTAAAGGAACAGACTTCTCCAAATCAATGTTCACTTGTGTAGCTTATTTGTTTTTACTGTATTATGTGTATTTTGTTTTATATGTTGTGTGTATGCATGTGCATGTGTGCGTGCGTGCGTGCGTGTGTGTGTGTGTGTGTACTTAAAATAGCTGAGAGGAAAACCAAAGGTGAGGTATATAGAGAGAGATTGATACTGTAGGTGTGATTGAATCTATAAAGTATTTCCTGTTAAAATATGGAGGCCTGTTAACTAGACTGAAAAGAGATAGTATTGACCTATACTTTGTAACTCAGTGAAGGAGAGAAAGATCATGAGAATCTGGACTAATAATTTAGGCACAGACTGAGCCTAAGGCTAGCAGCACTGGCTTGGGGAAGAGAGAGAAGTTGAATCCTTTCTTTCTGAGGCCAGTTGCTTTAGGCACCTTAGACCCTTTGATGCATAGGTTCAAAGAAACTGCCTCTCACTCTCTCCTCGCTTCCAAAATGGAACTGGGGGTGTTGACTGAAGAGAAAGCCACCCCTGAAGGGATGAGTTGGGAATTAGATAACTACCCACAGTAGGGCAGGGGGCCACAAGAGGAAGTAACTGCTGTCATACTCACCAATCTGTATCATCCACCATACACAACTATTAGATAAGTATCAAAGGATATAATGTGTGTAAAGTACTTTTCAAAGGTAAAATAATATGTATAGGTTCCTCATATACACTCATGTTCTTCTAAAGGTTGTAGAATGTTTGCATGTATTATCTTATTTGATCCTCACAACACAGGCGTTCTTGTCTACATTTTTATTTAAAAAATTTTTTTTATTAACTTTTGTTTATTTTTAGTTTACATAATTCATTTCCACAAGATTTTGAGTTACACATTTTCTCCCCATTTTTCCCGTACCCACCACTCCAAAATAGTGATCCCACTGTATGCCCCCTCCCCTAATCTGCTCTCTCCTATATCCTCCCCCATCGCCACTCTGACTTTCCAGTAGGGCAAGATGGATCTCCCTACCCCAGTGCCTGTATATCTTATGATCCAGTTGCATGAAAATAATAATGCTAATAATAACAATTATATATGTATATATAGATATACATATATATTTTTTAACATTTGAT
This sequence comes from Pseudochirops cupreus, assembly GCA_028627135.1. Taxonomy (NCBI): domain Eukaryota; kingdom Metazoa; phylum Chordata; class Mammalia; order Diprotodontia; family Pseudocheiridae; genus Pseudochirops; species Pseudochirops cupreus. The sequence goes on along the minus strand of JAQQSU010003905.1, from coordinate 1,013 downwards.
TTTAGAACTTTAAATTCTAGATTCTTTCCCTTCCTCCTTTGTCACCCACCCCCACTGGAAAGACAAGCAATTCAATATAGACTGACACATGTAGTTATACAGAACATCTACACAGTGGACATATTGTGAAAGACTGACTATATTTCCTTCCTTCCTATCCTGCCCCCCACTTGGGCTATTTTCTACTTTGTCCCTATCCGTTTACAGAAGTGTGTGCTTCTAACAACCCTCTCCCACAACTTGCCCTCCCTTCCATCATCCCCCTTCTCATTCCCTTCCCCCCTACTCTCCTGTAGGGCAACATACCCAATTTAGAGTGTATGTCATTCCTTCCCTAAGCCAAATTCAATGAGCATAAGGTTGACCCATTCCCTTTTGCCTTCCTGTTCTTCCCCTCCATTGTAACAGTTATCCTTTGCCTCTTCTATATGAGATAATTTACTCCATTCTGTCTCTCCCTGTCTCCTCTTATTCTATCCCTCTCCCACCTCTCAATTTCACCTTTTAAAATGTCATCCCTCCCTATTCAATTGATCCTGTACCCTCTGTCTATGTACACATATATACACACATTCACATATGTATTCATATGCATATATACCCTCCTGTATAGACATATGTGTATGCCTGTATGTGAGAAAAGTTTTATAAATTACAATTATCATTTTTCCATGTTGGCATATAAATAGTTCAGTTTTGATAAGTTCCTTATAAATTCTTTTCCATGTTTACCTTCTCATGCTTCTTGTATTTGAATGTCAAATTTTCTGTTCAGTTCTGGTTTTTTCATCAAGAATGTTTGAAAGTCCTCCACCTCATTGAATGACCATATTTTCCCCTGAAACATTATACTCAATTTTGCTGGGTAGGTGATTCTTGGTTTTAATCCTAGCTCCCTTCATCTCTGGAATATCATATTCCAGGCCCTTCAATCCCTTAATGTAGAATCTGCTAGATCCTGGGTTATCCTGATTGTGTTTACACAGCATTCAAATTGTTTCTTCTTGGCAGCT
>JAQQSU010003904.1:0-14230 GCA_028627135.1 Pseudochirops cupreus | reverse complement strand
ATGGGATGAGACAAATAATCTGAATATAACTTTCAAATGTGAAATGCTAAAGAAATGAAAAAGAAGAATTCTAGGGGGAAAGAGAAGGAGGAGTTGCTTGGAGAGACTGGTATGAAAAAAACAGAACTCATTAACGAATTTAGATCCAATTTAGAATCTAAGACATATGAAGAGGATGGAAGCAATCACATGGTAACAGAATAAAGTATCTGGCATACTTCTATAAGAATGGTGTCAGGAGTATTAAAGCTAAGCATAAGTTAAAACAGATGAAGAAACTTAAGGATACTAAAAATGTTTTGGTTTGTATTTTCAAACTTACATTTAGCAAGAGTACATGACATCACTTCTCAAGGACAATGATCATAGAGAGAAGATAGAGCTATTCAATTCTTATTTTCCTTCAGTTTTTTCTGTCCAGTTAACATTTATTAAACCCCTAATAAATGTCAGGCCCTGTGCCAAACACTGGGGCTATAAAGAAATGCAAAAAAAAAAATGCAAAAGAAAAAACAGACACTACTCTTAAGGATCTCAGTCTACTGGAAGAGACAACAATATAAGAATTGTATATCAACAAGATATATACAGAGTGAAATAGAGATAATCCCAGAGGGGAAGGCACTAAGATTAAATAGGGAAACGATTCTGGTAGAAGGTGGGACCTAAACTGAGATGAGAATGAAGAGCCAGGAAAAGCAGAGGCTGAAGAAGAGGAGGAGGAAAGATTTCCAGATATGGAGGACAACTGGTGAAAATGCCCCAAGTCAGGAGATTGAGTAACATGAATGAAGAACATCAAGGTAGGATTTCTGAGTACATGAAAGAGAAGGGGGTAAAAGAAACGTAAAAATAGCATGGGAGAAGATTATAAAGGCCTTTAAAAGTCAAGCAGAATATTTTTATCCCTCTAATTTAGAATGATCTAGAAAGGCTAGAAAGAACAAGACAAAAAATAGCTGAACAGAGTCGAGCCTCAAAAAAAAAAAAAAGGAAATAATGAAAGATCTCTACTTGGCTTCCCTTAACAAATCAACTCCACAGAATCAGATGAACTACATCCAAATCCTGAAAAAAAAAATTGTGAGTAGGAATGCAGAGACACTAAACGCAACCCTTGAAAAATAGTGGAGAATAAGACAAGTGCCTCAGGACTAGAAAAATGTCAAATGTGCAATATTTCCAGCAAAGTTGTTGAGTTGGTTTTGTTTTGCCTTTTTTTCTTTTAAGGAGTATACAAACCATAGACCACTGAACTTAACCTCAATTCCCAGTGAAATTTTAAAATGTTATTAAAAGGATAGTTAGTAAACATGCTGTTTTTTCCCAAAATTTATTATGTTCAGTGCTATTTCCACATCCTCGATAAATCCATCTGTAAGAGACAGCTAAATTGTTTTTGAAGAAACTGAAAATTATTTCATCACCCCCACGATTTGCCCTGAAATGGAGGTCTACATTTCTAATATAAATATTTTTCCAGTGTTATTGTATGGTTAAAAGGTACAAAATACTAAAATCTCTAAGAATTGAAAGGATCACCCAAACAAATTGAAAAACACATGGAATATGTGAATAGGCTACAATACATTATAAATAATGTGTTACAAAAGAGTCATAGAAAAGAATATCAGCAAAGAAACATGCAAGGGAAAATGAAGAAATTTTGCTTATGTAGAGAGAAGGAAGAATAAGGGATGGGAGACCTTCTGTTTGAGGAGATCATAGATATATCTGAGCTGTTTAAGAGTAAACTTGGAAGGAAATCTCTAGTGAAGTGCCCATGGAATCTGGCCTTAGAAATGCAATGTTGAGGCTTTCAATTAATAATTAGCATGAAGGCACAGGAAGTGTGCTAAACACATTTTCAGACAACACCAAGTTCAGGGGATAACTCACAAAATGACAGAAATGTGATAGAAAAATATCTCACAATAATGTTGGTTGCAATCAGTTAAGATGAAACTTAGTAAGGACAAATGTGAAGTCCTAAATTTAAAACATAGAAATACTAAGAACATCACAAATATAAAATTCAGGAGACTTAGTTAGATAGTAATTTGTGGTGGTTGTTGTTTTTTCCTAAAAGAAAGGGGAAAAAAATCTTGGGCTTTGGTGAACTTTAAGCTCAATATAAGAAAAAACAAAACAAAACAAAACAAAAAAAACCAAAAAACTCTTGCATGGTGACCAAAGAGGTTAATACCAGGAGACAGATTTAGATTTAAGAAAAAACAAAATAAAAAAAAAACCAACCAAACAAACAAAAAGAAATTTATCAGTTAGTACTTTATAACAGCCAAATGGCCTGTTTTGGAATGTGGTGCATTTGACCTCAAATCTTCTAGTGAAGAATAGAAGAGTACTTAACAGGTATGTTGTAGAAAGAATTCTTATTTAATTATGGTTCAAGTATGCTGCAGAGGCAATGAATGGTGTATTGGCAAATGTTTCACAACTAGCCGTTAGGATGAAAGAGAGAGACAGAGAGACAGAGAGACAGAGATGGAGAGGGACATACACAAACACACACATACACATACAGAGACAAAAACACAGAGAGAGACACACACACAGAGACAGAGACAGAAAGAGACAGAGAGAACAGAGAGAGAGACAGAGAGAACAGAAAGAGAGACAGAACACAGAGAGAGAGAGAGACAGAGAGGCAGAGAGAGGCAGAGAGACAGAGAGATGGAGACAGAGACAGAGACGGAGACAGAGACATGGAGACAGAGACACGGAGACAGAGACACGGAGACAGAGACACGGAGAGAGACGGAGAGAGAGACAGAGACAGATGGAGACAGATGGAGACAGATACAGAGAATAATACATACAATACAGTTCAGCTTAATCTGAAATAATATTTTCTCCATCACTTTCTTAAGTCTAGTCAATTAACAAAGTAAGAATTTAAGCCCTGATTTATAGCAATTGATTTCTGGGGTATAAGTGCTCACTGTGAATTGTACATTTGATTCATGAGCAAGCTTCAGCTGTCTCCAGCACATCTTTGTGTTCTATTCTTGTTCAGAAAATCCTCAAAGATTGAGACTAGTAGCAGATGACTTCAGAGACTTCTTGCAACATTGGGTTTCTGTAATTCATTTACTGGCTTTAAGTTCCTAAACAGTCTACATTATGAATTTATTCCTTCTAAAAGGAAGTTAAATGAATAGGTGTAGAAAAAAGATGTTCTTTAAGTCCTAGGCTGTACCTTTACTTCTCACCAGCTGTCTTTCAAATAGGTGTTTATGATTTTTAAAAAATGTGGGCATTTTGTCATTTTTAGTGGACAACACTCATCACCAATTCAATCTGCATGCTATAGATGTTGGGTCAACAATGAGATCTTTAGATAGAAACAATGCAGGTTGTTAATTATAGTATCAAAGGTTTAAATGTTAATTTTTTAGGAAAAAAACAATTTCCATTTGGATAACAAACATATGAATGAACACCATAATAACTTGAAAAGGTTTATTCTGGCTATAGCTTTATAAAGCCATCTGGAATTAAATAAAAGTGTGTTCATCTCCATTCATGCCATTCACCGCCTGAAATTCTGGTACAGTCACTAGAAATCAAAAATAGGAAAGCTAAAGCCATTTTACAAGATGCGTAAGCATTCAGTTGCATTATCCTTGTTTCCCTGACAACCTTCTAGCATTCATGACCCAACCAAATTTCTACCCGAGTTAGAGATCAGTCATTTAATAATTCAGAAGGCTTTCTCCTTCTCCTGGTGGGATGGTATTCTCTCAGGAACTATAGAATGATCCATCAATGTATAGTTCTTCAACTCCTTTTTAAACAAGATTTATGCTTTATTATATGAACTCATTCTGAAACTGTTTTCTACCATGTGCTATTAAAAAGGGAAAATGAAATCGTACAGGGTGAGATATTGATGTTTACGAAGCCTAAAATAACGAAGACACCTACAATTAGTTGCTTTTATTTCTTTTTCTATCACAATGTTATTTTTTCAACAAATAGCTTAGAAACTTGGAGAACATACAAAGGGAGACATTTTTCCCCCAGAGTTAGTCTTCTAAAAGTTATGTTTGTATTTCAAAACTTTAAAAGTTTGAACACAAATATCCAAGTAGTTTCTAAGACCTCAGTTGAATTTACTTAGTTCTTCATAATAGGACCCTAATCTTAAGACTTTTCTTTTCACTGAGATGTAAGCAATGGGCTATAACTCCATACAACTAGCAGCTCATTGAGTGCTTTTTGAATGCTCTCCCCCCAAACTTTTCACTTGGTAAATCATTCTTTCCTTTTATTCCCCATAGCACTGAAAGAATGAAAAGTACTTTGCTTTTCTTTTGCTTTGTATTTTATATTAAAGTGACTCTGACATGTTAGCAATAGGCCAGGATGTTAGGTTTAGTAAAAACATAAGGATTGGGTGCAGTTAATCAGTGACAGCTTATTGATTTTTTTTTTCCTAGAGAACAAGCTCATACTTACTGTGCTTATTCAGAAAGTAGAACACTGGGTACATTAATAGTACACATCAGTAAAAGAAAGAGAAAGACCAGCAGGCAGAGATGGGCAGGGAGAGACGAGCAATATTTGTTAGAGAGGTTGTGTCTGAATCAGACAGGTTCAAATTTCATTTCTAATAAATACTCCATTACCCTTGGCAAATCACTTAACCTCAAAATAGCTCAGGCAACTCTAAGACAATAAGTTAACAGAGAAGGTACAAATTTACACTGGTAGAGGGTATCTCCTTTTTGGAAGTTCCCTCTACGCTGATAAAATCACAGGCTGGTGGAATGTAACAGTCATTACATATTATTCCTGACCCTTGTACTTTGGTCAAGGATCTTGCTTTGAGGTTTTCATTCATATTGACAGTCTCATTGTACATTTCTTTTATACTCATAGTAAAAATAACGCCAGTATAAATAATATAAACCAAAAAAGCAATAAGAATAATGAAATAGAGGCAGTGTTGCACAGCAGTTAAAAGGTCAGCCTTATACTTTGGAAGACATTGGATCAAGGCCTTTCACCAACTGTCTAGAACAGTGGTTCTCAAACTTCCTAATGCCATGACCCTTTAATACTTGTATGTGGGCATAACTGCATGTGGGCAGACCCGCCTGGAGACAGATAGAGGAGTCCTGTCTCGGTTCCTAAGACCATCGGAAATAAGTGTTTTCTGATGGTCTTAGGTAACCCCTTGGACCCCTGTGAAAGGGTCATTCAACCCCCAAAGGGGTCACAACCCACAGGATGAGAACTGCTGGTCTAGAATGACCCTAGGTAAGTTGTTTAACCTCTCAGTGACTGAGTCAACTTTTTAAGACTATAAGTTAACAGAAAAACTGTAGACCTACATCAATGGAAGGACTTCCTATGCCCATAGTTCCCTATGCTAAGGAAATCATAGATTTAGGGATGGAGAAAGGGATGTTGGGAAATTTAGTTTGAAGTCTCTGTCTTCAATTTAACACTTATTTAAACAATTAAAGATACATAACATTTTTTTCTTCTTTAATAGCTTTTCCTCATAAACGAGTATACTAGTCTAACATAGAACACAAGGAAAGTAGTCTTTCATTCCTTCATATCTTATAAAATCAAAAATATGTTTGTGGTTTGGTTTTTTTCCATTACTCACCTCACAACTTTATATTGAGGAAAGCTTGGGATAAAAGTGCCAAATCCTCATTGCTCTTCCCACTATGCAATCTCATATTCACTGTATTTCTGCTATACTTTTTCAATGAAGGAAGTATTTTGAAGGATGATAGATATGCAACTGAGGTGACTTTAGAGGTCATCTAGCCCAATTGGATGAGATGGCTTGCCTAATGTTATCCAAGTAGTAAGTAGTCACTTCAGCATCACCTTTTCCAATGATCTCCACTACCTCCTCATCCTGTATATTTTGTCCAGTTTCCCTTAGCTTCTTACTCTCCCAACTCACTCACATACATACCCATGCCAGGAAATAACTCAAATGGCATTTCTGAATTTATTTACCATTCTACTGTAACACTCCTACAGCACCCCAGTTGATCTCTCCCCAAAAGGAGGAGATACACTGGGAATATAAATAGAGAAGACAACCGGCTTCTCCAGCCAAGGTGACGACAGCAGTTGGCACCAGAAGGAGTGAGAAAGAACAGGTGGTTATGTCTCTCCTCTGCCTGTAATAGTGTGGACCTCAGCTTTCCAGCGCTGTGGATACTAGCAGGCAAGGATGTGATATAGGTTTTACATCACAGTGAGCAAGACAAGAAGGAATTCCAGGGAAATATACAAAGAATAACTGTGAACAAAATGTGTGACTATGACTATTTTCTACAACGGCTTTCCTGAGGACCTACCCCATCAAGTCCAATGCTGGATGCTGCTCTGAAAAGTTATTGTTATTAAAATATGGAAGAAGATACAAATGGAAAAACAGTTCATTTGCTTTAAGTATAATAGTAAATGTAAGGAATACACTCCAAAAGGAACTATGTAGGTGCCAGTGATGGCTAATGATCCTGTAGTATTTACATTTCATGGTATGTTTTAAGGTAGTATCCTCACAATGACACTTCGAATAGACAATGAAGTTATTTCTATTTTAATCAATCCACAAGTTTTATTAAGCCCCTACTATGTACTAGGTATTGGCATTGCAAAGACAATAATAATAATAATCATAATAATCTCCCCTTCCAAGAGGAGATTACTTCTTATCATAAGGAAAAGGAACATCAGAGATTTAGCAACTTGCCCAACATACTGAAGCAGGATTTGAACCCTGACCTACTGCCACTAGAACCATCATTACTTCTACCACTGGTGCCACTTGTCACTAAATCAGACACATCTGAAGAAACACTGAAAAATTTATATATTTTTAAAAATACCACCATTATATTACTTGTTTAGCATCACACAGCTAGTATCTGAGATCACATATGAACTCAGGTCTTCCTGACTTCAGGCCCAGGGCTTTATCCACTCTACCACCTACTTCTATTTGCCATCTCCACTTTTTTCACCACATACCCGCTCCTCATCCCACTGTCCTCATACTTCCATCCTTTCTTCTCCCTGGAAACTCTTCATACCAAAGTGATTGATGGGCAACTGCCAATTGTAACGACTTTTTCCTTGCTCTCCTTTTCTGACTTTTCTATACCACTTGAAACTATTGGTCAATTCCTTCTTAATATTCTCTCCATTCTTGACTTCTGAAACCCTATTAAAAAAAACTCACTATCTTCCATTGTCTCTGTCAATCCCTTGTCATTTTTTTTCTTTCCTTTCCCTCACCCACCCCTAAATCTAAGTTTACCTCAAGGATCTTCACTTATTTATTTTCCCTGCTTCCCTTGGCAATCCTAAGCTTCACCTACAATCTATGTAGATGACATCAAAATCTATAAATCTAGCTCCAATCTTCTCAGTTCCAGACCCATGTTTTCCACTGTCAAGGAGATTCCATCTGCTGTCCCTTGAGCTCCACATTTCTAAAGCCAAATTTATCTCTTTTCTCCCCTCAGAACTCCCCTATGAATTTCCCTAATTCTGTTAGGGCACATATATTCTCCCAAGTACCAAAGCTCAAACTCTCAGAGTATCACATACTTAGAACATGAATATATTTAAATTTCAAACTCCATCATTTCTTATTTATTCCTCCCTTACTTATCACATGTAAAAATCAACTTCTGCAATCACTCCCACTTTCCCAAGATCACTCCAGTTCAAGAAATTTATACATTGCCATCTTCTTTATACATTGCCATCTCTACCACTCAGAGCCCTAAAATTCTCATTGTGAATAATCATATCCTAACAGGTCTTCCTGACTCATTTCTCCCAATCTGCCCCCAAATCTTCCTACATAGGGCTATCAGATTAATCTTCCTTATGTCCAATTCTCATAATACCATTCCTCTGCTCAAAAAGCTTTCATTGTTTTCAAAAGGACAGCCAGGTGGCACAGGGGAAAGAGTGCTGGGCCTGGATGCAGGAACACCCTCATTCAAATCCACTTACTATCAGTGTGACTTTGGACAAGTCACTTACATTGTGTGCTCCAGTTTCCCCAATTGCAAAGTGGGGATAACAACACCTGCTTCCTAAAGTCATCATGAATATCAAGTAAAATATTTTGTTAACGACCAACATAGTGCTTGGCACATAGGAGGCATTAAGTAAATGTTAGTTATTGTTAGTTTTAAACTGCATGTAAATATTGCATGAATTTTAATCTTCCAAATGACTTCCTTACATCAAGAACTCATAAAATATATCTGTCCTACCTTATCTGACATGGTATCTTTTTGTTCATTCTGTGCTTCCAATAAAGTGGATTGCTAACCATTTTCTGAACTCATTCTACCTTTCACACCTCCATCAATGTCTCAGATCATGTACCCCCCTGTAATTATTCCTCTCCCATCTCTGCCTAATAAAATAATTTCCATTCACCCTGCTGACCTCAGGCAATACCTCTTCTATATAGCTTTAAATGATGCCTTTTGCTAGAAGACAATTTTCCCTACTTTTATCTCCCATGACATTTTTGTTTCTACCTTCACATACATTCATCATATGTAAATTTTTTATTATCGATATTTGCTTATATGTTTCATTATCACTATTAGACTGGAAACTGCTTGAGGATAGGGCCCATGTTTTATTCATCTCTCCATCTCCTATTAATGCATCATAAACTACATTGCACATAGTAGGATTTTTAATAAGTGTGGGTTGCCTTTGAATTTGTGTCATTTTTACTATATATCAAGGATCCAATAACCACTAGAGGGCTCAAGTTGAACACTCATTGACTAAATGACATATATGTAGCAATCATGACTTTTGATCATTCCACCACAACATCAGATAGTAGAAATGGAGAAAGAGGATGGGGTCCATGTTAGAAAGTTAAGGGTTTGTAAATAATTTTTAAAAACCCTTTACGTTCAATCACAAATGAGCTTGAAGTCAATTGATGCTACTTAGCAATTTATCCTCTGAGTCAAGAACTTAACTGGAAAGCAGTGAAGAAGGAAACAGATATCTTCAAATAAGGCAGTGAGAAGAATAGCAGAACAAACCATGAGAACATATTAAACTCAAGAGGATGTAGCTTCAGGAATTTAACTCATTTTCTGCCATTCCTTCTCTTGCCAATCTGTCACCAACATTAGAAGCTTGGGCTACAATAAAATTGATAAAGTAAAGGCTATTACATAACACTTTGACAGAGAAGTTCTGACATAAATTTATCTTTTTAGTGCTTCTAGCACAATTACTAAGTCTCAGTGTCCTACTCTGTAACATGGGGACAATGATGGCACCCATGTAACAGTATTGTGAGAATCAAGAGAAATCATGTAAAATGCTTCCTTTACAAGCCTTAAATCACATTAAAAATGATAGTTATTATTGTAAATGGTTAACCTCTACTTCAGGAATATTTGAATTCATGTTTTGACTTTAATACGTAATAGAATTCTCCACTATTGAACCACGTGTGCTTATTCTCAAAAGATATTTTTTCCCATAACAAACCATTTATTTACCTCCATTTTTTACTAGGCTCCAGTATCTTTGTAGTAGAAGGTGTTTTTCTTTCTAATCTCTAGAGGTTATTTTTGGCTCATTTTTCTTTGTAAACCATTGTTCTGTATACTTCGAATACTTAGATCTTTCTCTGATCCCCATGGGATAAATACTAAATTCACCAGTTAAAATTACCAATGCTCTACCCCTTCTTGGTCTGTGAGATTCTTTTCCACGTGCTCATGTACTTACTCCCACAAAGGATTCATCCAGTGAAGTGGCAATTTTCTATAGGTTTTTTTTTTTTAACATTTTGATGGTAACAAAGGAAAACTCAGGCTGTCCATTTTATCACATGCATTATTCCTGAGTGCAAATTTTCATCAGAAATATGTTATAGCCTACCTATGACCAACATGCTTTTTTACATTTCCACTCTTTTTTTTGAGTCACCTGCAATTTTTATTCAAATGAGGGTATAGAGTTTCATAATTTTTCAGAAATATAACTTATCAGGAGACTACTGGTGTTAAAATGAACAGATTTTGCAATTAGAGAGATCTTAATGGCAAAAAAAAAGCATTACTCAGTTCCATAAACTTGACACATCAATTTTTTTTTCATGTTCAATTCTGGACTCTCCTGGTTATCAACATATGGCACTCATCACAGTTATAGTACTGACGAACAAACTCAACGAGCTGCTTATCCAATATCATACCTTAATCTGGATAATATGTCTGTCCTTCTCCTAGCTCTTTGTTTTTCTAGTACAGTAGGAAAGACTAAACTTTCTTATATTAACTACAAATTTGTGAACAGACTTTGTAGTGTTCCAGAGATCAGCACAATTATCCAACACTTTCTCTGATTTGAATGAATTGTTCATTTTTTTAAATGTTTTGACACCATTATCAACAGTGTTAGGTGTAGATGTTACTCCTTGCATTGTGTTCTCTGCAGATTTAACAAACAGACGATTTATGTCTCTGTTCAAGTCATTAACGAAAACGCCAGACAGCACAGAGCAAAGGACAAACTCACAGGGCACTCTACTGAAGACTCTCTCACAAGCTGACATTTGTATATTACATTAGAATAATGCAAGACTTCCTGCCCAACATTATTATAGAAGTTACTCATTGAATAAGTTACTGAGTATTATAATCAAGTGGGTATTAAATATGAACATATATTTGTATTTTCAGTTCAGGAAAATTTCCTGTTAATAGTCATGTTCTAAAAATTTCTCCTGTTTGTCATATTTTCTCCTTGACCTGGAAACTCTGGAATTTGGCTATAATATTTCTAGGAGTTTTCTTTTTTTATTCTTTTTTGAGAGGGGATTGGTGGATTCTTTCCATTTCTATTTCATTCTTTGGTTCTAGAATACCAGGGCAGTTTTCCTTGATAATTTCTTGAAAGATGATGTCTAGCTCTTCTTTGGTCAGGGCTTTCAGGTAGACCAATAACTTTTAAATTATCTCTCCTGGGTCTGTTTTCCAGGTCAGTTGCTTTTCTGATGAGATATTTCACATTGTCTTCTATTTTTCATTCTTTTGGATCTCTTTTATAATATCTTGATTTCTCACAAAGTCATTAGCTTCAATTTGCTCCATTTTAATTTTGAAGGAATTATTTTCTTCATTGACCTTTCACAAATTTCTCTATGTACAGAGATGCCATTGTATTTATTATGTATAATAATGACATATCTTTACATTGTACTTTAAAGGTCACCATTACACCATCTCATTTTATTATAATTTTAAATAAATAGTGTGGATGTTAATATCTGCATTTATAGAAAAGGTGAGGACTTAGAGACGATATGAACAGAATTGTCCATGTTAAAACAACTAAGTGTCCGGATAGGTGTGCTTTCCCTTTTTGTGTGCTAATTTTGATAAGCCCTAACTATAAAGCATCATTAATGAAATCTTCATCAGGTAAACTGGGTGGTATAGTGGATAGAGCACTGGCCTTGAAGGCAGAAGGACCAGAGTTCAAATTCAGCCTCAGACACTTACAAACTGACCCTGGGCAAGTCACTTAACTCTGATTGCCTCAAAAAAAAATCAACATGAAAGATTTGATCAGCAATTCTCACTGGGAAAATAAAGATGGAAAGAAAAAAAATAATAACTAGATTTAAAAAGTATTTGAAAAGGCAACCAAATTAATTCATTAATTCACTTACTGCCTTTGACTTTAATTTCCTCATTTGTAAAATGAGCGAGGGGGTTGGATGAATAATTAAATTTACTACCACATCTAATATAATAATCTCAAAATTTATAAATAAGAAACTGCACTGGAATAGACATAAAAGTATTTTGCTGTATTCTAAACTTAGAGGTAAGTATGTATGTTTTTGTTTGTAGTAGGGAAGAATGGATTGAACAGAGAATATATAAAAATTATATCCTAGGAAAACTATGTAATGCACAGTGCAGCAAAGTGCCTAGAGCAGTGATTCTCATGCTTCTTAATGCTGTGACCCTTTAATACTTGTATGTGGGCATATCTGCATGTGGGCGGACCTGCCTGGAGACCACTAGAGGAGTGGTGTCTCGGTTCCTAATACCACTGGAAATACATGTTTTCCGATGGTCTTAGGCGATCCCTGTGACCCTTGTGAAAGGGTCGTTCAAGTCCCAAAGGGGTCATGACCCACAGGTTGAGAACCACTGGCCTAGAGCAATATGGTACCAAAAGGACAAGTTAGCAGAAAAGTCAATGGAAAAACTCAAAGAAGAAAAAACGATATTTTTGAAAGGTGATTTATATTTTCATATATTTGAGTACAAAATGTGAAGTGTGTTTTCACATATGTTGTAATACAACTATTTTTGCACATATTGTGGCAGGATTACTAGTTATGATTTTTTTCCCCTAATAAATGAATATGCCTTACAAAGTTTCTTCTTCTTGTCTATAGCATTGATACAATAGTACTCAGACTCTGAAGTTTTTAGGAGGTCAAAAGCAGAAAAGAAAGGGCAGATTAGCTACAGTTATATCTTAATAATAAGCATTTAAATTATTAATCATAAATGGTCAAATGATATGCACAGGCAGTTTTTGGATGAAGCAATTAAAGCTATCTATAGTCATATGAAAAATACTCTAAATCACTATTGATTAGAGAAATGCTAATTAAAACATCTGAAGCACCACACCTATGAGATTGGCTAACATGAAAAAACAAGAAAATGATAAACATTGGAGAAGATGTGGGAAAATTAGAATACTGATGCATCATTAGTGGATTTGTGAACTAATCCAACCATTCTGGAGAGTAATTTGAAACTATGCCTGAAGGGCTATAAAACTGTACATAACCTTTAGTCCAGCAATAAAGCTGCTAAGTCTGTATCCCAAAGAGATCATAAAAAAGGGAAAAGGACCCACATGTACAAAAATATTTATAGCAGTTCATTTTGTGGTGGCCAAGAACTGGAAACTGAAGGGATGCCTATCAATTAGGGAATGGTTGAACAAGCTGTGGTATATGAATGCAATGGAATACTATTGTACTATAAGAAATGAGCAGGCAGATTTCAAAAGAACCTGAAAATACTTAAATGAACTGATGCTAAGTGAAGTGAGCAGGACTAGGAGAATATTCTACACTAGCAGAAACATTGATCTATGACAATTCCAAAAGACTCATGATGGAAAATGCTATCCACGTCCAGAGAAAGATCTATGGAGTCTGAATGCAGATCAAAGCATACTATTTTCTTTCTTTCTTTTTTTTCTTTCTCATATTTTATCCTTTTTATTCTGATTCTTTTACAATGTGACTAACATGGAAATATGTTTAATATCATTATGCATATATAGCCTATATCATGTTTATTGAATTTTGGCAGAGGAGGGTATTGAGGGAGGGAAGTAGAAAAAAAAATCTGAAACTCAAAATGTCATAAACGTGAATGTTGAAAATTATCTTTACATGTAACTGGAAAAAATAAAACACTATTAAATAGGAAAAGAATCATTAAAAATGAATTGTTAATCATTTTCCAGATAGGCTTATTTTAGATAGCCTACCTTTATCCAACTGAATTTCCTTTTTCTTTTTTTTTTTTTTGGAGGGGGGAAGGTAGGGCAATTGGGGTTAAGTGACTTGGCCAAGGTCACACAGCTAGTTTTGTGTTAAGTGTCTCAGGTCAGATTTGAACTCAGATCCTCATGACTCCAATACATGTGTTCTATTCACTGTGCCACCCAGCCACCCTCCAATATCCAACTGAATTTTACTTTTTCCTTTCTTATAAATTAAAAAGCTTTGATTTATGTGCCATTCATTTTTTTCTATTAATTCACAACAATAACAGAAAAGGTGCTAAAAAATACCTAAGTCCATTGGTCTTGAAAACCAGGTGGTTTTCAAGCTAAATAGCATGATTTACAAATGACTAGATTTTTACATGGGTTCACTTAGCTTTCAAAAGAATCTTATGTAGACCCAGTAAATGTAACTAAAGTTAGTAAATTAATAAGCAAAAATACTACTAGTACTAAATATCATTAGGTAAAAGTGGACCAGGCACAAGGATTATTCTTTTTTTTTTAGCTTGTTCAAAGCATTATTTTTAAAATTTATTTATTAACTTACTTTTAGTTTACAACATTCAGTTCCACAAGCTTTTGAGTTCCAAATTTTCTTCCCCTCCCT
>JAQQSU010003903.1:0-14230 GCA_028627135.1 Pseudochirops cupreus | reverse complement strand
TGAAATACACTCTAAATTGGGTATCTTGCCCTACAGGAGAGTAGGGGGGATGGGGATGAGAGGGGGGAGGGAGGGTAGAATAGGGTGGGGAGAGGGTTGTTAGAAGTATACACTTCTGTAAAGGGACAGGGACAAAGTAGAGAATAGAATAAGGGAGAGGGGGGCAGGATAGGAAGGAGGGAAATATAGTCAGTCTTTCACAATATGTCCATTGTGGAGATGTTCTGTGTAACTACACATGTACGGCCTATATTGAATTGCTTGTCTTTCCAATGGGGGTGGGTGACAAGAGAGGAAGGGAAAGAATCTAGAATTTAAAGTTCTATAATCAAATGTTAAAATATATATATATATAATTATTATTATTATTATTTACATGCAACTGGGAATTAAGATATACAGGCACAGGGGTAAGGAGATCATCTCACCCTACCAGAAAGTCAGTGGGGTGATGGGGCAGGATATAGAAGAGAGCAGATTGGGGGAGGGGGCATACAGTAGGATCGCTGTTTTGGGGTGGTGGGTAGGGGAAAGATGGGAAGAAAATTTGTAACTCAAAATCTTGTGGAAATGAATGATGTAAACTAAAAATAAACAAAAGTTAATTTAAAAAATAAATAAATAACAATCAGAGAATGCTAGCCTTGGAGTTACCCTTATTCTACCTGTTATCCTTCTTGGATATCTATCTAGTAGGCTAATTCCATTGAGTCAGTGCAGGCCCCCTCCATTGAGAGGACTTCCTATATAAGGACTCTCCACATAATCCTTTCCCAATTCTGATTCAACATCATTCTGGACCAATTCTGCTCACTACACCAAATGTTCAGGAATAAACGTAAGACAAGCTGGTCCAAAGGTTAAAGCATGGAACTGGAACTAAATGAATCACTCACAGATCATGTAACATTTAACAAAGAAGTTTACTCAATAATGGCATGGAAAGAATGGTCAGAAACTAT
The DNA here is from genome assembly GCA_028627135.1 of Pseudochirops cupreus. NCBI lineage: Eukaryota > Metazoa > Chordata > Mammalia > Diprotodontia > Pseudocheiridae > Pseudochirops > Pseudochirops cupreus. The sequence continues at coordinate 13,268 of JAQQSU010003903.1, read as the reverse complement.
ATGGCATTAACTCACTTAGATGCAATTCCCCTCCAAGTTGGTCAGCAAGGTGTATTCATATACACAGAAGTGGGGATTCTGTCAAGCCTGAGTCAGTCAGTCAATACACGATAAGGACCTACTATGTGCCAGGCATTATGCCAAGCACTGGAGATACAAAAAAAGGTAAAAGGCAGTTCTTGCTCTCAAGGAGCTCACAATCTAATGGGCAAGACATGTCTACAACTATGTACTAACAAGGCATATAGGAAAAATAAAAAATAATAAACAGAGGGAAAGCATTCAAATTAAGGGGAATGGGGAAAAACTTCCTATAGAAAGTGCGATTTTTTTACTAGAACTTGAAGAAAGTCAGGAAGGGAAGGAAGCAATAAGCATTTATATAGAACCTAGTATGTGCCAGGCACTGTGATAAATACTTTACAAATATCTGATCCTCACAACAACCCTGTGAGGTACATTTTGTTATTATTCTCAGAGGCTATGTAATTTGCCCTGGATCAAACAGTTTATAAGTGTCTAAGGCCAAATTTTAACTTAGGTCTTCCTGACTCCAGGTCCAGTACTCTATCCACTGCCAAAGACAGGAGGAAAAGATGAGGAAAGAGAGCATTCCAGGCACAGAAGAACAGTCAGCAAAAATGCCCAGTCAGGAAACAGTGTCTTCAACAAGGAGGTCACTCACTATCAACTCACTATCCTACTCTACACAGCAATTTTTCCAAACGTCTCATCCCTCCTCAAACCTCCCACAGTTCCCCTCTTCCCACTTTCTTAGTTGAGAGAATCTTGCCAGAAAAAAATTGAGGCCATTTGTCATGGGCTTCCCTCTTCTTCCCTCTTTCTCATTTCCTATATCTCTCTGGATCAAGGGGCCTTACTCCTTATCACTGCCTACAAACATGCCCATGTCTCCCCCATTCTGAAAAACACCTCATTGGCCATGCTATCCTTGCCATCATCCTATACCTCATCTACCCTTTGTAGTTAAACTCCTTGAAAAGGCTACCTATAACAGAAGCATCTATTCCTTCTCCTCTCACTCTCCGCTTAACCCCTTACAATCCCATTTCCAACATTATCCACTGAAATTGTTTTCTCCAAAGTTACTAAAGTTTTCTTCGTTGCCAAATCCAATGGCCTTTCCTCAATCTTCATTCTCCTTGACCTCTTTTCAGCCTTTGATGCTACTGATCACTCTCTCCTCCATGATACTTTCTTCTCTCTAGGTTTTCAAGACACTACTCTACTCTGGTTCTTCTCCAACCTATCTGACTGTTCTCCTGGATCATGCCCTCTAGGTATCCCTCAGAACTCTAACCTGGGCCCTCTTCTCCCACTAAACTACATCTCTTCTCCATTTGCTGTAACCGATGGTTCCACATATGGATGGTGTGGTGTTGGCTGATGGAGAACCTATGTTTTCTTGGTGCTAATTGTTAGATCAAAATTAGCACAAGCAGAAGTGAATTGATCCATACTTTGTTGCATCTCAACTTCAGAGGCTTCATTAAGTGAACAATCATCTGCAAACAGAAAATCACGCACCAACACTCCCTCCATTTTGGTCTTGTCTTGTTGCCTTTTTAAGTTGAAGAATTTACCATCAGTGTGGCAGCTGACCTTGATGCCATGTTCATCCTCATTGAAAGCATTTGACAACATGGCTGAAAATATCATGCTAAAAAGCACGGGAGCAAGCACACAGCCTTGTTTCACTCCATTAGTGACTGGGAAAACACAAGAGCATTGTCCATTATCTAGAACCCGAGAAAACATGCTGTCATGAAATTGACGTACAGAGCCAATACATCATTTACAGCAAATGGAGAAGTTTTGAATGCTGTGGATAAGTTCACTTTTCTTGGTAGTATACTTTCCAGGGATGTACACATTGATAATGAAGTTGATGCACACACTGCCAGAGCTAGTTAGGTGTCGGGGGGATTCCAAAGGAAAGTATGGGAGAGAAGAGGTATTAGATTGACTACCAAAATGAAGATCTACAGAACCATGATGCTGACCTCATTGTTGTATGTCTGTGAAACCTGGACAGTACACCCGTGCCATGCCAGATAACTGAACTGCTTCCATTTGAATTGTCTTAGGAAGACTCTGAAGATCACCTGGAAGGATAAGGTACCAGACACTGAGATCCTTACTTGGATTAAATTGCCAAGCATTCAAACTCTGCTTCAGAGAGCGCAACTCTGATAGGCTGGCCAAGCTGTTCAAATGCAAAAACTCACACAGGGCATTCACACGGTAGTCAAAAGAAACAATACAAGGCCACTCTCAAGGTCTCTCAAGAACTTTGCAATTGATTGTGTGAGATGGGAGACATTGGCACAGGACTGCTCAGCCTGACGTGCCCATATCAGAGAAGTTGTTATGCTCTATGAGCAAAGCAGAATTGAAACATCTCAAAGGAAATGCCGGATGCACAAATACAGCATATCCACCCCCAATGTTCACATGAACTATTTGTGCCTGACCTGTGGTAGAGCATTCCAAGATTGTACTGGCCTGATCAGTCACAGTTGGACACAGTGAAACTTGACTCTAGCAAAGTGGTATCATTTTGGCCCTCTTCGAGTACGAAGAACAACGACAAAAAGAGGGCAACACCATCCTCCCAGTCCCTCAAGCTCACAACCTGGAAGGCATCCTGGCTTCCTTATTCCCTCACTCCCCCATATCCAAGCTGTTTTCAAGGCCTGTCAATTTTCCCTTTATAACCTCTCTCAAAAAAGCTCCTTCTCTCTTCTGACATTGCCATTACTGTGATACAGGATTTTATTACCTCCTTCTTAGACTATTCTCAAAAGCCTGCTGCAGAACTGCCTACCTCTGGTCTCTCCATACCTCCAATCCATCTCCCATTTGGTCACTAAAGCAAGTTTTCTAAAGTGCAAATCTGACCACATCACTCCCTTATCCAGTAAACTCCAAAGGCTTCCTGGAGCAAATGTAAAATGTCTGACATTCAAAGCCCTTCATAACCCAGTCTTCTTACACCTTTTTCCCTCCCACATACTCCTCAATTCAATCACAGTAGCCTCCTAGCTATTCCACCAAGAAAACACAACTGCTTGCCTCCAGGCATTTTCTCTGGATATACTCCAAACCTATAACATTCTCATTCCTTGATTCCACCTAATGACTTTCCTGACTTCCATTAAGTCCCAACTAAAATCCCATCTTTTTCTGGAAGCTTCCCCAAACTCCTAAAGCCTCCCCTCTGTTAATTATTTCCTATTTATTTCCTATAAATCTTGTTTGCATATATTTGCTTGCCGTCTCCACAATTAAATTGTAAACTCTTTAAGGGCAGGGACTGTCTTTTGTTTCTTTTTTGTGTATCCTCAGGATTTAGCACAGTGCCTGGCACATAGTAGGCACTTAATAAATATGTAGATTGATTCACTGGATTACAGAGTACACTGGAGGGTTGGAGGAGGAAGAGGTAATAAGGTATAAGGAAACTAGGAGTCTAGTTACAAAGGGCTTTGAACTCTAAAGAGAATATTTTATATTTAATCTTGGAGGTGACAGAAAGCTACTAGTTTATTGCACTGGGGAGCTTTTGACTACTTGTGCAAATTATGTCAAATGTTCCAGCCTTACTCCCATGGAAGTTTCAAGGATTATTTCATTGCCTTTTAAAGGGATGATAAGAGCAAAACAAAGGAACAGAATCAGGAGAACACTGTACACAGTAACCGTTATATTGTAAGGATGATAAACAGTGAAAGACTTAGCTACTTTGATCAAGACAATGATCCAAGACAATAATAAAGGTCAGATGATGAAAGACTCTATCCACCTCCAGAGAAAGAACTGATGAACTCTGAATACAGAGTGAAGCGTACTTTTTTAACTTTATTTTTGTTTTATTTTGTGTTTTCTTCCACACATGGCTAATATGGATATGTTTTACATGACTTCACATTTCAATTGTTATCAAATTGTTTGCCTTCTTAAAGAGGAGGGAGGGGTGTGAGTCAGGGAGAGAATCTGGAACTCAAAAACTTTTAAAGTGAGTGTTTAAAAAATGTACATGTAATTGGGAAATATTTAATGAAAATAATAAAAATATATACTTTTTTTAAAAGGAAGGTTAAGAGTATGTGTGGTGAATTTGTAACTACACAATAGGGCCTGTGAAAGATTAATGTATAGTAAATATAAGGGACCAGATTAATGATAGATGTCTCTCCTACCATAATTCTCTTCCAACAAGTACTCCTACACATACTAATGTTCTGATACATGCAATCACAAAGATAAGTGTTCTGTTGATCATCAAAATCAAGTAAGGAATAAAATACTGAGAGATAGGCTTAAATGTTTGCCAGTGTCATGATGGTCTATTAAGTCCAAATAGAATAGAAATTCCATATACTAAAGTTTTCTAGAACTTTGCAGATGACATGGTGCTGACTGAATCAAGACTCAGAAAAGTATAAGACTTCCCCAATGAGACATCCAAAAGGTCTACCTATCTAGGTAGGTCTACCTACAAATCCAAATCAAGTGAATAAAGAATGTATAGTCACGAAATGATATATAGTGTGCAACTGGATAAACAATCTATTTAGTCTATCATTATACATAGATGTATATATACATACATACATACATATGTATGTACATATCTTGGACAGGTACTGCATATGGACAGTGAGATAAATTGGTTATATTACATTTGGGAAACTGTGTGGGAGTTTTGAAGAAACCAAGCTGTTCCCTACAGCAAAAGCTCATTTTTTAATATTAATATCCTCCCTATGATGCTATGTGACTGAGAATCAAGTCATAATATACAGAGTAAAGATGAATTGCATATAGCATTTATCTGGATATACCCCATGAGTGGACTACAACACATTCCCAACAATGATGCCAGCACACAGGAAGCGAGATGAAAAGCATCACACTACAGAGATATAGGAACAGGCACTAAGAGCAACAGACAGCCCAAGTGATGAAGTGGTATCCACAAAATTTTAAGAAACCCCAAGAAAAGACTCTAGCATACTGAGTAGATCATCTATGAAAAATTAACTGGAAGGGACCTTAGAAGTCATATAATCCATCCAACACCACTTTTTACAGCTGAGGAAACAGACAACTTAGAAAAGAATAATATATAATAAGATGACGTAAGTGGAGTGTTATGTGCCCATATATGAAGGAAGAATCCCACATTAACAAGATCATTTATCTATCCAAGTACTGAAGAAGTAGTATAAGTATACACGTGAATGTATACCTAAGTCATATAACAAATAACTGTTGTAATCTATGAAATCAGACAAACATTCCTTGAAAATATTCTTTAAAGTAAACCAAGATAATTTTCCTTTTCTGTCATGATCTTGGTTTACTTATCTAAATGCCTTCAGGAAATTGCAACGCTATTCTTCTGATCCCAAAAACCTCATTAAAGCAAAGACCTATATTCATAATGACATTATGCTGGTATTGCTAGACAGATATACAACTGACTCCAAAGAATTTAAAATGAGTACCATCCAGATGGTAATGGAGAAGCACAAGATGTTGCTATGAGGAAGCTTCAATAAATGGCCAATAAGGAACTCTGAAAAATATCATCAAAGAATTGTATGATAGCAAGAGGCTGGTCACATGGCAAGAACAAAGGATGGCAGATGAACAGTCAAAGAATTCCATTCCTGAAAAATCAGGAGAAAACCAAGAAGGCCTCCAATACATCTATCTAGACCACTGGCAGCCAACTTATGGGAAGGCATGGGTAACAATTATACAGAATGGAAAAACATGAATAGGTTACAATCTGCATCACTGGAGGTAATCTTTAATCACTGAGAGCATAGATCCACTTGAGTATAAATTCTGATCAAATTTATTAGGAATATGCTCAATTAGATTTTTAAAATTACTGAAATGAACTGATTTTATTGTAGTTCAGTCGTTTTTCAGTCATGTCTGACTCTTCATAACCCTACTTGGGGTTTTCTTAGCAAAGATACTAGAGTGGTTTACCATTTCCTTCTCTAGGCTCATTTTACAGATGAAGAACCGAAGAACTGAGGCAAATAGCACTAAATAACTCGTCCAGGGTTACACAGCTAGACAGTATCTAAAGCTAGATTTTAACTGAGGAAGATGAATCCTCCTGACTCTGGGTCCAATACTCTACACACCGCATTACTCTAGATGCCCCAATGAACTTATCACATAAAGTAAAACCTCTCTTTATTACTAGGAATTTGTTATCAACTAACAATTTTCTTAGATGTATGTACTTTAAAAACATTTTCTTAAATGTCATCCATAGTGAAACAATTTGGAACAGTACAAATCCTTTGATCCCAGTCAACTGGGTTTTATACATAACACAAGAAGGTTATTAACAAGAAGAAAAGACCAATCTGTATTATAATAACAAGAAGTTGGGGGGCAGCTAGATGGTACAGTGAATAGAGCACCAGCCCTGGAGTTAGGAGGACCTGAGTTCAAATCCAACCTCAGACACTTAACACTTACTAGCCATGTGACCTTGGGCAAGTCACTTAACCCCAATTGTCCTCCCAAAAAGGGCAAAAAAAAAAAAGTTGATATCACAATATGTGCATAAAGTTGATAAACAAATTGTGTCATACATTAATACTATGGAATATTATTATGCTACAAAAAACATGAGGCAACTAGGTGGCACAATGGATTAGAACAGCAGGTCTAGAGTCAGGAAGTCTCTTCTTTAGTTCAAATCCAGTCTCAAACACTTATTAGCTGTGACCAAGAACAGGTCACTTAACCCTGTTTGCCTCAGTTCCTCATCTGTAAGATGAGCTGGAGAAGGAAATGGCAAAACACTTCAGTATTTTTGCCAAGAAAACCCCAAATGGCATCACCAAGAGTTGGGAAGAAAAAAAAAAGACAAATGAGAAACAACACAATAATAGAAAACAACAAATATGAAATTTAAAGTAATTGAAAGATTTGTATCAAGTGAAATGGAATGAAAAAAACATTGCCAAAAATAAAATATACACACAGAATGCAACTATGTAAATTAAAACAACACTAAGCAACAACAAAACTCAGGTCAAATATAATCAACAATGTTCTTAAAGTACACCTCCTTCTTTTCTTTTAATAAAATACATTTGTTTCTTAACTGTCAAATGCCAAATTTCAAAAGTAGGAAAAAAAGTTGTGTGAGAGATAGCAAAGGGTTAAGTTTCCACAGGCCCTGGAATGAGGAAATGAAACTTAAAGGAAACAGCACTAGCCTTCTTCTTGTCCCTTGCTCCCCACCAATTTGGTGTATAGATATGCACAAGTAAGGTACTGAAGGATGTTTCCTTCTGATTGGGTAGAAGGGTCAAATGAATAATTATGATAATAAAGGATTCTCAACTGTAACTCTCATTGGCTGTCTCCAAATTTGGTGCATAATGAGGGATTAGAAAACGCCGTCCTCTGATAGGATATTAATTCATGAATAATTATGATAAGGAATGATAGAGATTGCTTTGCCAATTAGTTTTAGATTGTGAGCCTACCTCACCAACCAATGATGAGACCGGATATAGGAGTGAATCGGGTTAGGATTAGGATGATGGAGGCCTGTGAGCTTCCATAATATGCACTCCCTGCCTGACACCCCTTGAGCGAGGGCTGTGCCCTTTCTCATGAGAAAGAATAAAGACCTTTTCTGATCTCCAACTCAGACTCTGATTTTGAAAATCTAACAGTGGTTTCTATCCCACACAGATGAATGTTAGTTATTACAATTATAATTATCAATTACAACATTCTTTGATACTTTTGCTTAACTGTTTTGTGTTTTATGAAACTATACTATAAATGTTTATGCTTGTCTGAGCAAAATTTATCAATTTAAAAAATTATTATCAATATTTCAAGTGGTTGGGGGGGCTAGGTGGCACAGTGAATAGAGCACCAGCCCTGGAGTTAGGAGGACCTGAGTTCAAATCCAGCATCAGACAGACACTTAACACTTACTAGCCATGTGACCTTGCCAAGTCACTTAACCACAGTTGCCCTGCCTCCTCCCCGCCAAAAAAAGAAAGAAATATATATTTCAAGTGGTTTCCCTAAAAATTTCAAGTAGAACCATTTCGCAAAGAAATGGAAAGTATGTAGACATAACTTTAAAATGTTGCCACATACAGCAAAATGTAAGCATTTCTGAAGACAGTAGTGTATTTTTAGTCCTTTTCCAACTTCTCAATTAAAATCATATTTTTACATCTTCCTTCTCCTTTGTTCCCCATTTGTTATGGAGGCCCTTGAACTATGATTATTGTGATTCATTCTGTAGTATTTAGTTTTTGCTTTCTTTGATCAATCAATCAACAAGCATTTACTAAGTACTTAATATGTACCAAGCACTAGGTTAAGTGCTAGGGATACAAGTGTTAAGAGTTTAAATTCCAATGGAGTGAGAATATGTAGACAAATGGGAATATACAAAAAAAAATGCATAGTAGACAGAAGTAAGAATGCATAGTAAATGGAAGTTAGCCTTAGAGAAGATCCTAGCAGCAAGGGGAAACAGGAAAAGTCACTAGAGGAAGGTGGTATTTAAGCTGCATCTTGAAGGAAATCAGCAATTCCAAGAGGCAGAGGTGAAGTAAGAGGATATTCCAGGCACACAGACAACAAGTACAAAGGCTCAGGGATCAAAGATGACCTTCTGTGTGAGGAACAGGAAGTAGACCAATATGGTTGGATCACAGAGTACATGGAAATAATGTGTAGAAAGACTATAACAGTAGAAAGGGACAAGGTTATAAGAAGCTTTAAATGCCAAAACAGAGTTATGTTTGAACCTAAAGATTATAGGGAGGCAAGAAAACCACTTTGTCAGCTTATATGGAAGACAGACTAGAGTAGGAAGAGAATCCAGCATCCCAAGGCACCAGTAATAGTCCAAAAAACAGATTATATGGTCTGACTTAAAGTGGTGGCTATGAAAGGGAAGAATGAGATGCACAAAGAAATGTTGTAACAAAAGAAATGACAAGATTTGACAACTGAATGTGAGGTAAGGAGGAGTTGAGTTCAAGCTGAGAACAAGGTTGCAAACCTGAGCAACTGGAGGAGAGTAGTGTCCTCACCAGAGAAAGAAAAGTTTGGAAGAGAAGGAAGTTTGATAGGTTATATGGTCTGACTTAAAGTGGTGGCTATGAAAGGGAAGAATGAGATGCACAAAGAGATGTTGTAACAAAAGAAATGACAAGATTTGACAACTGAATGTGAGGTAAGGAGGAGTTGAGTTCAAGCTGAGAACAAGATTGCAAACCTGAGCAACTGGAGGAGAGTAGTATCCTCACCAGAGAAAGAAAAGTTTGGGAGAGAAGGAAGTTTGATAGGGAAAGATAATAAGTTGTTTTAGATATGCTTATAACAATAAATAATAAAGATAATAAGTTGTTTTAGACATGTTGAGTTTTAGATGCCTATAGAACACCCAGGCTGAAATGTCCAATAGAAGGTTGATGATGTGAGACAAGAGCTTAGGAGAGAGACTAAAAGCTGGATATACAAATATAGGAATCATCTGTATTGAGATGATAATGCCCCTATTATGTATACAAAGATATCTTTGCTTTTTAGAATTTTCTAACTAGAAGTGCTATCATTTCTTACTCAGGATAGCTGGAAAAATATATATTATGCATATATACATATTTACACATAGCTATCATAAGTAAGGACTTTTCCCCCTTGCTATTAATCTTAACATGTGTCAGAGATAGGGCTTTGCCTATTCAAAAAGAAAAGCTAGTGAGTTAAATTGCAGGGTCTGCCACACCATGCTAGCATAAATCTAGACACAGATTTGGAAGACCACAGCATTCTACCATCACCCCTTTCTCAAGCCTGATATAAAGAAGATCCTCTAATAAACTTTTGAACTTATAAGAGAATGGAAGGGAAGACAAAGTGCTTTTTTGCAGATATTATCTCATTTGATTTTCACAATAACTCTTACAGTTAAGGTGTTAGTATTATCCCCATTTTACAGGTGAGGAAACTGAAGTAAACAGTGGTTAAGTAATTTGCCCAGGGTCACACAACTAGTAAATGTATGAGGTCAAATCTGAACTCAGGTCTTCCTGACTCCAGGTCCAGTACTCTATCCACTATGCCAAGAACTACTTCATATAATTCTTGTGCATGGACATCTTCCTTTCCTCTCTCTAGTATGGATGCTACATTACCACATAATACTTAAAGAGACATTTGTCACCATATGTAAGGAATTAAATTATTAGAAGAAACAGATCAAGTCTCCTCACTAAAATTACTTGTACTCACAGAAAGAACCTTCATCCTAATTACTATAGTGAGTATCTCTAATTTCTCATTAAACCAAATCCTATCCATTCCTTTTTGGGTCCTAAAGGACAAAACTTTGGAACTGACTGCATGACAGGGGAGATTCTGGCAAAAGACCACACAGCATGATATGACAACATCAAAGACAGCACTGTGCTCTAAGCAAAACAGAATTTTAGTAGCTCAAAAGAAATGTGACATTTGCAAATTTAGAGACATCTCCACTCTAAATGTTCATATGAACTATTTGTGTTCAACCTGTAGTACAGTCTCTTCTGAGCTCATATTGGTCTGATCAGTCAGTCAGATACAACAAACCTTGACTCTAATATGGAGATGTCATTTCGATCCTCTTCAAGAACAAACGATAACCATTTAGTAATTTTCTTATCTATATTCTCTCCCTATTTTCTACCTACCACTGCAGAAATAATCTTACTAAAAGATGCTTTCATAAGAAGTTACTCCCTATTTTAAGAATATACAAGGGCTTCTTAAAGGGATAATAGTGTACAGTAAGGAAAAATATACCATTCTTGCTTTTTTTTTTTGAGAGACAAGCAGGGGTTAAGTGACTTGCCGAAGGTCACATGGCTAGTTTTCTCTGTGTGTGTGTGTGTGTGTGTGTGTGTGTGTGTGTGTGTGTGTGTGTGTGCGTGTGTGTGTGTGTGTGTGTGTGTGTGTGTGTGTGTGTGTTAAGTATCTGAGGCCACATTTGAACTCAAGTCCTCCTGACTCCAGGGCCAATGCTCTATTCACTGCACCACCTAGCCACCCCAAACTGCACCACCTAGCTGATTCTTTAAAAACTTGAGTTCTAGCACTGAGCTGGCCACCAACTATGTAGCCTTACAAAAATCATGTATCCTCTCCAGCTCTGTTTCATACTGGTAACATGGGAGAGTTTGAGTAGATGAACACTAAGTTTTCTTCCAACTCTAAAATCCTATAAAATATTCCCATATTATCAAATACAGGCCTCTTCTGTATTACATTCAAGTCCTCCATCAACTGAATCCAACTTAACTATCCTACTAATTTTGCAATATTATCTAACAATGAAGCCTTGCTCCAATTTGGCCAATCTTCTTAATATGCCCAAGATATGTTATGCTCATACTTTTCTCAGTGTCTTTTGTTCGAATTATTCCTCTCAAAATGAAATTATTTCCCCTCTTTTCTTTCTCCTCCACAAAGACTTTTTTGACTGACTCTACCTGAAGTGATGTTTTACTTCTCTGAATTCCTATAATAGTCTATATACCACACAATCTAGCATTGATTACATATAGTCTTGTATTATTCTCTAATTGTTCTACAATTATACCTATCCAAAGACAGTGTTTTCTTCTCCATAAATTCCATTAATGCAAAAAAAAAGAAAAAAAATCAGCAAAGTACTACAACCAAGAATGGTCTGAGAATGCCCACTGCTTCTAGTTTCCATGGAGGTCAATGAGGATAGAGCACAAGGTGTTCTCCAATCACAGTATGAAATTGAGAGAACAGGGTATTTAAAGGCCCCAAGATTATATGTATGCCACTTGTTTAACTAGATCCTTGTCTTTTGGCACCAAACTTGCACCGAGTAACTCAGACTGTCCTTCTTGTCCTTCCCATTCTTAGATCTTCTTGATAATATCACCTTCTGCCTCCGGCCTCTTCTACCAGGCTCCTGGTAAGGGCAATGTGCTTTATGTGTCTGGAAACTTACCCGTCTCAATAAGTGGGCGAGGGGCTGGTGGAAGAAAGAAAAACTGAAATTTTAACATTCAGTTAAGAATTTTTTTACTTCCTTACATTAAAGACTAATTATAAGGAATTCAAAAGAAAATTTAAATGAATGTTAAAATGCAATTTGGAACAAAGCTCTCCCTTCTGGAAGCAGAGTTCTACTGTGGCAAAGAGCTCAAAAGTCAAGTAATTGACTGGCAACATGAACAAGCAATGGAAGCAAAGCAAGCACAGCCATCCAACTTTAGATTCCTTTTTGGGGGACAAAAAGGATCAAAGCATGGAACGGGAGGAAGACAACACAGTCAGAACTCCTGCACCAAAAGCATCCAAGAAAAATATGAACTGATTATAGGCCATGGAAGAGTTCAAGAAGGATTCTGAAAATCAGTTAAGAGAAGTGGAGGAAAAATTGGAAAGAGAAATGTGAATGATGCAAGAAAATCATGAAAACAGAGTCAACAACCTGACTAAGGAAAATAACACCTTAAAAAATAGACTAACTCAAATGGCAAAAGAGGCTCAAAACGCCAATGAGAAGAAGAATGCCTTAAAAAGCCAAATTTGTCGGGTGGAATAAGAATCTCAAAAGCTCACTGAAGAGAAGAATTCCTTCAGAATTAGATTGGAGCAAATGGAAGCTAATGACTTTATGAGAAATCAAGATACTATTAAACAGATCCATCAAATAAAAAAATAGAAGGCAATGTGAAATATCTCACTGGAAAAACCACTGAGCTAGAAAACAGATACAGGAGAGATAATTTAAAAATTATTGGACTACCTGAAAGCCATGATCAAAAAAAGAACCTAGAAATCATCCCTCAAGAAATTCTCAAGGAAAAGTGCCTTGATATTTTAGAACCAGAGGGCAAAATAGAAACTGAAAGAATTCACTGATCACTTCTTGAAAAAGATCCCAAAAAGAAAACTCCTAGGAATATTATTGCCAGGTTCTGGACTTCCTAGATCAAGGAGAAAATATTACAAGCAACCAAGAAGAAACAATTCAAATACTGTGGAAACACAATCAGGATAACACAGGATCTAGCAGCTTCTACATTAAGGGACTGAAGGGTTTGGAGCTCAAAGGAGCTAGGATTAAAACCCAGGATCATCTACCCAGCAAAACTGAGTATAATGTTTCAGGGGAAAATATGGTCATTCAATGA
>JAQQSU010003902.1:0-14230 GCA_028627135.1 Pseudochirops cupreus | reverse complement strand
CTTAATGTAGAAGCTGCTAGATCCTGGGTTATCCCGATTGTGTTTCCACAATATTCAAATTGTTTCTTCTTGGCAGCTTGTAATATTTTCTCCTTGACCTGGGAACTCTGGAACCTGGCTTTAACATTCCTAGGAGTTTTCTTTTGGGGATCTTTTTCAAGAGGTAATCAGTGAATTATTTCAAGTTCTATTTTGCCCTCTGGTTCTAAAATATCAGGGCAATTTTCCTTGAGAATTTCTTGAAAGATGCTTTCTAGTTTCTATTTTTGATCATGGCTTTCAGGTAGTCCAATAATTTTTAAATTGTCTCTCCTGGATCTATTTTCCAGGTCAGTGGTTTTTTCAAGGAGATATTTCACATTGCCTTCTATTTTTTCATGTTTGGATCTATTTAATAGTATCTTGATTTCTCATAAAGTCCTTTCCTTCCATTAATTATTCTCTTCAGTGAGCTTTTGGGATTCTTTTTCCATCTGGCAAATTTGACTTTTAAAGGCATTCTTCTCTCCTCATTGGCTTTTTGGGCCTTTTTTGCCATTTGAGTTAGTCTATTTTTTAAGGTGTTATTTTCTTCAGTCAGGTTGTTGACTCTCTTATCATTATTTTCTTGCATCATTCTCATTTCTCCCCCCAATTTTTCTTCCACTTCTCTTATTTGGTTTTCAAAATCCTTCTTAAACTCCTCTATGGCCTGTAATAAGTTTACATTTTTCTTGGAAGCTTTTGGTGCGGGAGTTCTGACTGTGTTGTCTTCCTCCTATTCCTTGCTTTGATCCTTTTTGTCCCCAAAAAAGGAATCTTAAGTTGGATCGCTGGGCTTGCTTTGCTTCCTTTGCCTGATCATGTTGCCAGTCAATTACTTGGTTTTTGGGCTCTGTAGAACTCTGCTTTCAGAGGGGAGAGCTTTGTCCCAAATTGCTGGGGTTTTCACAACTGCCAGAGCTATTAGGAGGCTGCCATCTCTGCAGTCCCCACCAGCTTTGGCTCACTGATCATGCACATCAGGACTACCACCCAAGACTGCAATCCTGATCCAGGCAGGTTAAGGCAAGAGCACTTAGCCTCTGAATGGTCATTTGGCCCCTCTGCAATCTGTAGGCCGGGAGCTCTGAAGCAGCCACATGAAAGCAGCCACAGGGCCGCCCCTTCTGCTGCTTTCTTATCCTGGGGGCAGACGGCTGGACCTGCTACTTTCCCCCAAATTTAGCTGAGTTCCACTGACCTTTCCCTTTGTCCTTGGCTCTTATGGATTGATAATTCTGGAAACTGCCACAGCTGCCAGTGATCTGCTCTCCTGAATGCTCCAGCCGTGGCTGATCCTGGCCACCCTGGGGCTAACACCACAGTTTCATGTGGTGCTGGTCTGGGCTCCCAGCATGCTGCAATGAACCCTTCCTGTCCACCCGCCAGGTTCTCAACCTGTAGGTTGTGACCCCTTTGGGGGTTGAATGACCCTTTCACAGGGGTCACCTAAGATCATCGGAAAACACATATTTCCAATGGTCTTAGGAACCAAGATACCACTCCTCTATCCATCTTCAGGCGGGTCCACCAACATGCAGATACGCTTACATACGAGTATTAAAGGGTTGCAGCATTAGGAAGGTTGAGAATCACTGGTTTAGAGTCATATTTTATCGGTATTTGAGGTGGTTATGGGGGGAGCTCACAGAGTTCTCCTGCTTCTATGCCGCCATCTTGACTCTGCTCCTCTTCATATTCTTGAATGTAACTATTATGTCCCCTTCTGAGTTTTCTCATTTCCAAGCTAAAAATTCCCAGGTCATTTAACCTATCCTTATAGAGTTTGAACTAAAGACCCTTCATCATTCTGGCTGTCCTCTGGACACCCTCCACCTTGCAATGATTTTCCTAAAATGTGCTAAATGAAGCAAACTGTAAATGAAGAGTCAAAGACAAAATCCTTTGGTCCATAATTCACTCTGACCAGGTTTAATTCATACTAGGGGTACAAGGATGATTCACTAATGGGAAAAAATTAGAATAAATAACTAATCATATAAACATAAAAAACAAAATCACATATTTCAACAGGTGTTCAAAAAGGTTTTGACAAAATATTCATTTATAACAAGAACCATAAAAAGAAAAGGCGCAAAACATCCCATCTTTAAGAAGACCAAAATGAGTTATTATTTGAAATGAAAAACACTGGAAGTTTTCCCAACATTAACAGAGGTAAAGCCAAGGTGCCCCTATTTTCCACCATAATTATAAAATGCTAACTATAAAGATAAGAGAGTGAAATTAAGGTGCAGTAATAGAATGAGGGATGGATTTAGAGTAGGGGACTGTGACACTTATGCAAATCATTTAACCCCTTTGGATTTGATTATATCTTGGGTCCCTTCCAACTTCAAACCTATGATCTTATGATTCTAAACATTGGCAAAGAAAAAAGATGTATCCTTATTTGTAGATGACATGATGGATGAATTGGAAATTAGAAAATCTCAGAGAATTACTGAAAAAACTAATTGAGATGATAGTTATCTTCAATATGAGTAGTATTAAAATCCACTAAATCATCAATATTCCTATAAAATACTTCACGAATTATAAGGAAACAGCCAGAGAAATTCCATTTAAAATAACTACAAAATGCATGAAACATCTGGAAATTACCCTACCTAGACACATGTAGAATTATATGTGAAAACTACAAACCACTCTTTTAAATGATAAGAGAAGACAAATAATTGTACAGCAATTATTCAATGTTCCTGATTGGGGCTGTGTGAATATAAAAAAATGATAAATTTCTTTAAATTAGAGATTTACTGCTATACAAAGAGGATATTTTATAGACCTACACAAAATAATTATACTAAATTCTTTTGAAGAAACAAAAAATTTAGAATCTCAAGGAAAAAAATTTTAAAAAATAGGAATGAAGGAATTATACAATTATCTTACTTCTGACTATATTATAAAGCTATAATCAACAAAACTATTTAATACTGGTGAAAAAATTAAAAAGTCAATCAGTAAAGAAGCCTATACAAATAAAAAGCAGAAGCAATCCAAAACAATTATTATTCAATAAACATGAGAGTGGGTGGAAAGGAAATCTTATATGATAAGAACTACAAGGAAAACTGGAAAGAAGTTCAGCAGATGTTAGGGTCAAACTAACATTTAATTTACTCCAATCCAATCCAATTCAACAAGAATTTAAGTCCCAAGAATGTTAGCCTTGGTGATACAAATATAAAATGAAATATCACTTGCCCTCAAGGAGCTTGCATTATTCTGCAAGGAAAGTAACATATACACAGATAAGTAAATGTAAAATATGTACAAAAAATGTAGCATGGTACAGTGTCTAGAAAGCTGTCCTCAGAGTGAGAAGAACTGGGACTTGGGTTCAAGTCCCACCTTGGCTCTTAAAGCTCTTACCATTTTCCTCACTAGGAGTTCCCTACGCCAATAAAATCACAGAGCCACACCAAAAAACTATAACAAAGTAATTTCAGTGGGGCGTGGGGTAGGTAAGGGTTTTAATAATTAGGTTGGATACTAGTTAATGAAAAACCTTTCTCTAAGTAGCATTTAAGCTAAGCTTTGAAGGGTTTACAAAAGTAGCATTCTAGAGAAAGCTAAGGAATGTAGACAGCCTGTTCAGAGGCATGGAGATAAGAAAGTGAATGTTGTGCTTGAGAAACAGTTTGATTTCAATAGAGAGTATGTGAGGAAGGAATAATATGTAATCAGCTATAGGGTGGGGGTGGAGAAGTTATAATATATCTTAGAGTTAATAGGAGCCACTCTCACAGGAGACTGATATGATCAAACCTGCACTTTAAGAATATTAATTGGGGCAGCTAGGTGGCACAGTAAATAGAGCACTGGCCTTGGAGTCAGGAGGACCTGAGTTCAAATCTGATCTCCAACACTTGATACACTTACTAGCCATGTCACCTTGGGCAAGTCACTTAACCACAATTGCCCAGCCTTCCACCCTCCAAAAAAAAAAATTATTAATTTAGGGGTGGCTAGGTGGCACAGTTAATAGAACACCAGCCCTGGAGTCAGGAGGACCTGAGTTCAAATCTGGCCTCAGACACTTAATACTTACTAGCCATGTGACCTTGGGCAAATGTCAACCCCAATTGCTTTGCCTTCACCCCTCCAAAAAGCAAAAAATAAATAAATAAAAATAAAAAATATTAATTTAGCAGGTGTTGCGTTCACTGTCAAACATGTCACAATTTCAGTGGGTTTTTTAGTTTAGAAGCAAGCAGCAGTAGTGGTGTGGCTCAGATCCCAGAAGCAGATAGATCCTGGTCTCAGTTCTAGATTCTAGCCCAACCTGAAACTTGCAAAGGAATAACCAGGGTAGGAGTCCTAGACCACATGGAAACCTACAATTAACTTTCTTACTCCAAACTCCAAGAAAGTAGCAGTAGAACCAGCCCAGACCTTCCCTCCATAAGTGCAAAACCTGGCCATTACATAAAGTTAGAAGTAAGAAAGTAGGTTGGAAGAATGAGCAAATTAAAAAAAAAAAAGAATACCTGTATAAAAAGCTATCATGGTGACAGCTACTATGGTGAATAAAAAGCTATTATGGTCATTCAAGACACAATTTTAGAAAAAGAAAAATGACTCCAGAATATTAATGAGCAATTTTCAAATAAAAACACAGTTTAGGTACAAATTCAACTAGAATTCCTAGAAGAGGTAAAGCATGAGTAGTTATTGGTTTTTTTTTAAGTTAAAATATTGTTATAAATGAAATGAGAAAACTAAAAGAAACAAATAGAAAAGAAATGAGAGTTATGTAAGTAAGAATCAGAAGGGGAATTAACAGCTTGGCACAAAACTTCTTGCTCAAGCAATAAACTCCCTAAAAATTATAACAATTATATTGTCCCAAAAGCACGAAACAATAAGAAATATTAAAACAAAGTCAAAAGACTAAAAAATAGAAGAAAATGTAAGGTATCTCACAGAAGAAATAACTAATATGAAAAACAAATGGAAGGGAAAAAAATAAAGAATATTAGACTACCTGAAAGTGATGACAAAAAAACCCAAACAAACCCTAGCCATCATATTTCAAGAAATCTTAAAAGAAAACTTCCCAGATTTATTTTCTAATAATTTATTTTTGCCCCCAAAAGGCAAAGAGGAAAGAGAATCTGCTTACCTCTTGAAACCTCAAAATGAAAATTTAGATGTCTACTTGCACATCCTGATTATGTGAGATAATTTTGCCTAACCTTGCTTTCCCTTACCCCTCAACTCTTCACCCCTCACCCTTCAGTGTATTTCTCTTTTCCCTTTCTTTCTATTCTGAAGAAACTAGAAGGAAGGGTTGGGATAGGGAAGTATTTGAACTTCCCTTTCATCTGAACTTGTCAGAAGCGGCATACACACACACAGATTTGGTTATAGAAATACATTTCATTCAACAGAGAAATAGGAGGGAAATGGGAGAAGGGAAAGGGGGAAATTAGAATGAAGGTAGGTTAAGAGGGGAATTAGTCCTAAGAAAAACAAACTCTACCTATGGATATACAAAAATATTTATAGCTTTTTTTTTTTGAGGTGGCAAAGAATGAGACTCTGACTTGGTGGAGACTGAGACACATCTTTTTGGAAAACAGCCAATGTGGAAATTTGTTTTGCTTGACTATACATATTTGTTACAAGGGTTTTACTTTTGTTTTCTGTTTTGTTTTGTTTTTTTTCCAGTGGAGAGGTAGATGGGAGGTAGAGAAGGTAGATTCATTTAAAAAAATTAAATTAAAAAAAGGATTAATATGGCAGAGGAAGGTAAGAAGAGAGTTTTCATAATGTCAGGAAGGGTCTACCAAGTTGAACACACAGCCCAAGGAATCTTGGGCATAACTGTCAGTTTTTCATGACTTACAGAGATTGGTGGGAAAATGGGCAGATCATATAAACCCCCTTGTGGTTTTGGTTTACCCAGATACTATCTTAGAAGACTTGGAAGAACATGAAAAATGGCTCATGAAAGTATTAAGATAAACTGGAAGATATCTGAAGCCATCCAAGTGTAAATGCACTGCAGAGTGTCAGTCAAGTATACAGATCATACAGTCAATAAAGATTTAAATTATGCTATGTTTGCAAACACCCTAGCACACCCAGGATGGCCTGCTAGCATAGGTTCTTTGATCTGCTTCTGAAGGAAAGACTGCTCAAAAAGGGGTTAACACTCCTACTTTTAATTACATTCACTAGTTCTGGGGAAAGGTCAACAACCTAAACTTGGAGAAAATACAAACAGAAAATACAAGAAGAGAAAATACAGAAAAATTAGCACAAAGTCCAACAGATAGGGCTCTGACTGTCTCAGTATAGCAATATTGCTATACACTTTACATACATCACTGGATCGAGGCAACACAGATATCTAAGCAAGTGGGGGGCTCCAAATGTGCAGCTACTCAGAATCTTGACAAGAAAATCAAAAGATCCTTCTCATAAGTGAACCCCCAAAGCAAAATGCCATCCTCCAAGAATATATAACAAACATTCAGCCCCTGATTGGCTCAGAGCCAGTAAGCACAAAACCTATGTGACTCAGCACAACTGTGAATTATCAGAGTTCAAAGAAGATTAATCCTTCAGATGTTTACAATTTAGTCTGAGCCTAGGAAACTGAACTCCAACAAGAAGAAAAAAAAAGCAACAAAAATGCCACCTTGCTTGTGCTCACATAAGCACGTCCTATGACTCAGGCACTGTGTTGGAGATGCAAAGAAAGGCAAAATACAGTCCTTTCTTTAAGGAGCTCACAGTCTAGTGGGCGGGAAAACCATACAAACAATTATGTGAAAACAAGCTATATATGGAATAAAGTGGAGATAATCTCAGTGTGAAGACACTAGAATTAAGGGGAATCAGGAAAAGCTTCTGGTAGAGGGTGAGATTTTAACTGAAACATGAAGAATTGCGAAGGAATACTAACATGGAGAAGAGAGAACCACTTGTCAGTTGGCCATATCCAAAGTATTTTGTGAACTAAAGATTTTTCTAGGATTGGCTAGTATCTAAAATTATGAACTATTCCATTATATCAGCTGCCTAATGATCTCGCTCTTAGGTATGTGTAATGGCAATGGGAATTTGAAGATCCTTCCTGCCCCTTAATAAGTCTTGGGGAATTTGAAGACCTTCCCTGCTTTGAAAATAAACTTTGATTCCAATAGGCTGAATGTGGTCACATGGAGTCTGTGGTGGGAGGAGTTTGCTGAAGGGTGGAGCAGAGCCCATAGGAAGCTAGGAGTCAGAGTCAGAGAGACAGTGGGAGAGAGAGGACTCTCAGGCAAGGAGTTAGTCAGGTTTGTGAGTAAATTATTGGTCTTGTGCTGGTCGGTGGGAAGGCTAAAGAATGGTGTGGCTCTCTGCTATGTTATGGTACATTAACTTCTATGTTGCTATGATGGATTCAGTTTCCTGGTATTGGGATTCTGGTGTTGGTATTTGGTTTACTGGTATCTGAATAAATGTTTTGCTTCTGTCTTCTATATGGAGAGTCTGCTATATTTTAATGATCAAGCACCATGTGGGAATATTTATAGTCATGGTTGGTGCTATAAATATTGCATTGGCACTACAGTATCATATATGGTTGAGACAAACTGAACATTGAAAAGGCAATTTAGCCTGACTCCTTTGACAACACTGAAATGATAAATTCACCAGCAATGTCCTGTGCAGATCTATGTAAGCCTTCTGTTTTGCACCAGTGCTAAACTACAAGGCTTGACTATATTATTCCAAGAAATTGATGGTATCAAAAACCCTACTTCAGTGTCAGAGAACTTAGTACTGGATACAAAAAGATGTACTTCTTGATTTTAAAATGACCTTGCGCTGATCCCTCTACACAAGCATGCAAACACACACAAAGACATATACATTCCACAGAAACAATGCTTAGAAAAACTTGCATCCAAACAGTCTACTGGACACTTTAATTGAAAATCTAGTCATACAGTTTGATGTTTTCTTGGAATATTCTTTGTTAAAACAATATATGCTATATATAAACCTTATCCTTACCATTTTATGGCTCAGCATAACATAATGTGGACGTGACATTTGTCATGGGAAAGTTTTGGTATTTTTAGTTATTTGATTAGGGCCACAGGAAAGAATATTCTCTAATCAAAGAGAGTCCAACATTTGCCTGATTCTCTAATCTGGCAAGAGTTCAGTGTGTGTGTGTGTGTGTGTGAATATGTGTATATTTGTGTAGGAAGGAATTAGTTGGCAGGACAGGACGGGGGAGACTAGTGAACATATATATGGGTTTAAGAGTTTTTTTTAAAGATACAATTCTGTAATGAATCCACAAGCATTTATTAAGTACTTACTACATGCTAGATATTTTCCTTAGCACTTGGGACACAAAAAAAGTGGGGCAGGGGAGGGAAGCAATTGCCGTCTTCAGGGAGTGAATGTTCTAATGTGTTGGTCAACATGTAATTAGCAGTAAGTGAGAATGTAACACCTCCTCTGTGTCACTCTCCCAACTTACATTCAAAGGCTGAGTTCCAAGGGCCATGACTGCTCTCAAGGTTCTAGAAATAACCCTGTGGGCATATACATACATATATATTTTTTTAATACCATTATCTCTTGAACATCCACCAGTGTGCTTGCCATTAATAAACAACTTAATTAGCTTTTTGGCAAAAGTACTTCAAGGTTTCTCTAGTTGTATTTTATGTATCACTCTAGTTCTGTATTACCACTCTATAAAGAATGAACCACTGATTTACTAAGGAAGAGCTACCAAGCAATATAAATATACTTTATATCTTCAGTGTGCAAGAGATATCTTGTTTTATCCCTAAGTCAAGATGGATCATAAAAGTATATTCTAGAGCTGAAATTCGAATACTATATTACCTTTCATTTATTCACTAAAAAAGTACTTGATAAATACTTTCTATGTGGTAGGTGAGAAGGTTATAAACACACAAAAAAAGACAATTCCTGCCCTCAAGCTTCTTACATTAAATCAGAGTAGAAACAACATGTACACAGACATGTAAATATACACGATATACAAAGGACCTGACTATGTGTGTTGGGGATGGGGAAGCTGCCCATTAACATCAAAGACCTTCATCAAAGAAAAAGAAATTCTTAGGTTTACTCTGGTAAAGAAGAAACAAGACATACTTATGAATATGGCCAAAAAAAAAAGTGGGCCTCGGAGAAAGAGAGATTTGGGTTCAAGTCCTGCCTCTCATACATACTAGCTATGTAGCTAAAGGCAAATCACTTAAACTCTCAGTGCCACAAGGTAACTCCCTAAGACTGTAAGCTACAGAACTGCAAGTGGTCTATATCCCTCCACCTATAAATCACAAGCATGGAGATTTTTTAAAAAATTAAAGTTGATTGATATAAAATGGATAATTTTGATTCTAGTAAATTAGAAATGTTTTACACAAACAAAACCATTGCAGCCAAGATTAGAAGAAAAGCAGGGAACTGGGAAAAGACTATAAATTTATAGCAAGTTTCTCTGATAAAGACCCCATTTCTCAAATAGATAGAGGTGTGAGTCAAATCTATAAGAATATGAGTCATTACCCAGTTGTTAAATAGTCAAAGGATATGAGCTGACAGTTTTCAGAAGAAGAAACCAATGTTATTTATAATCTTATGAAAATATGCTCTAAATGACTGATTAGCGAAACAGATTAAATAAACTCTGAGGTAACACCTCACCCCTATCAGACTGGCTAATATGACAGAAAGGGAAATTATAAATGTTGGAGAGGATATGGAAAAATAGGGATACTAATGCACTGTTGGTTTCTACCAACTGATCCAACCATTCTGGAGAGCAACTTAGAACCCCTAGAAAGGGTTATAATACTGTGCATAATCCTTGACTCAACAATACTACTAATAGGTCTGTATCCCAAAGAGATTTTTAAAAAGGAAAAATATCTATATGTACAAAATTATTTATAGCAGCTCTTTTTGTGGTAAAAAGAATTGTAAATTGAAGGGATGCCCATCAATTGAAGAACAACTGAAAAAGTTGTGATTGCATACGATTGTGATGGAATACTGTTGTGCTACCTGGAAAGATTTACATGAACTAATGCAAAGTGAAGTGCAGAACCAGGAGAACACTGTACATAGTAACATAGATTCTGTAAGATGATCAACTGTGAATGACTTAGCTATTCTCAGCAATACAAAAATACAAGATAAGTCTAAAAGACATAGGATGAAAAATGCTACCTATCACCAGAGGAACAAATGATGGAGAATGAATTGAAGCATTACTTTCTTTATTATTCTTTTTTTTTCTTTTTTTGTTCTGCTTTTTCTTTTGCAACATGGATAATATGGGAAATGTTTTGCATGACTTCACATTTAATCTATATCAAACTGTTTGCCTTCTCAAGAAGGGGGCAGGAAAGGGAGGGAGAGAGGGAAAAAATATGGAACTCAAAATTTTAAAAAAATGAATGTTAAAAATTTTTGCTTATACATGACTGAGAAAGAGATAAAATAAAAATTAAATGCAAAAATAAAATTAATCTTGGCACTAGCTAATTTTTGACAAGGTAGTTTCTGTTGACCAAGTAAAAGGCTGAACAAGATCTACAAATGGGGCAAAGAGAGCATAGAATCTTAGATTTGGAACTAGAAGGGATCTTTAAGGACAAATGTCTACCTCTTCATTTAACAGGTGAGGGAACTGAGGTGTAAAGAGGTTAAGCAATTTGCTCAACACCATGGAAACAGTAAATGGCAGAGGCCAGATGTGAACCTACGTCCTCTCTAGTCCTCTTTCCACTGTACTATATGCTTAGTTGGACCTTGTTTACTGTCTTATATTCATTAAAAGGGTTATGACATGATCATTTTTATTCTGATCATTTCATGAAATGAAAACCAGTTTGCTGAAGGTGAATGATGTTATCAGAGTTCTCCAGTTTTCTAGATGTTTTAGTTAAATGTGAGACACATATACTAAGACAACAATACAGTACCCAAAAAGAAAAGCCCCTGTACTATTAATCTACATGAACCGTTTGGCTAGTATTAGAATCCACTATTCATGGAATTGCTTAAATAACAAGGAGGGAAACATATCTTTTCCAGATCCCTTCCTTTAACAGGACATCCAAAGTTGACTTTTGAGCTCCCTGATAGTAATAGAAACCACTGACACCTTGTTGTATCCCTTTTTGTGTGCCAGTCTCTTCTTTCTCCAATTCTGAGATCCAATGTATTTTCTAGTGAAAGTTCTAATAACTACTATGCAAAAAAATATTTCACAGATGGTAGACAATCTAGATTTTTAAATATTATGTATTCAGATATACAATATTACAAAGTATTTTTATGACATTCAAAATTTCATTCCAGCTTGATTACATTAAGAAAACAAATTAGCTTGATTTTTAAGTTATTTTCCACCATTTGGGAGGTTGGAGGTTGGTAGACTAGCGATATCATAACATGTTCCTCATCATACAAGAAAACTGTATTACTGACATCGGTCAGTATTCTTTCATTATCCAGATATTTTCTTTGAGTTGTTTTCCAAGAAGTGTTGGATTTGCACTGATCTATTCACAGATGTTTCTCCTAGTTCCTGCTGTGTGTACTTGTAAGGTGATAACTAAACTAAGTTTGAGGCTGTAAACCTTAGAAAAACAAAATAGCTCTCATAACACCTGAATCTATGGCTGTAGACTCCTCAGGCTTAATTAGCTAACTAGAGAAGTGGAAGATATACGTTACATCTATTTTTACACTATACAATAATAATAGCTAGCCTTTATACAGCACTTTACAAACAATATCTTATTTGATTCTTAACTCTTTTTTCACAAATACTACAGATATTATTGGCCCCTTTTTATAGATGAGTAAAACAAAATTCAAAGACTTTAAATGACTGGCCAATGATCACACCTATAGCATTAGAATTTGAATCTAGATCTCTCCTGACTCCACATCTGCTACTCTCTCTACTATATCAGAACACTGGAAAGACATGCATATTAGCACTGTAGGCAAATAAAATTTTCTTTAAAAACAAAACTACACCCAGAGGATTACCATTGTGTTCTTTTAGGCTGCTGATACTCAATTACATTAGTTCTTATTTTACTATGCAGTGTTATAGCTTTCAAACATGTGGTTTTTTAAAATTGGAGAAACATCTTTATCTTTTGCTAATAGCAGACTGACCAGATTTCCACTCTTTCTCACTAATAAAGATGCTACATAAAGTTTACATGTACCTCAGGCAAAGGAAAAAGAGGAATTATGCCCTTGCCCCATTGCAAAGAGCCATAGGCTAAATAAAAATCTTAGTTCCATAGTTCTGTCACCTAAAATCTCTCAAACCTAATTAAGAACCATTAAAGATAAATTTTGAATATAATTGATTGTAAAGAATCTTAATTTAGAAACAAATGAACAATCAAATAGACTATGACGAGGGTAAATTAGTAATCTAGTTGGTAAACTTGTAAACTGAAAATTGATTTTCAGTCTCTTTAGTTTAGCAAATTTTATAGTCATGGCCATCACAGAAACTAGGTATGAAAAATAAAAGGTTATTCAACCAGTTCCCAGGACGAGTTCTGAAATAGCTTTTTCCCTTCCCCATCTAATGTTTACTTTATTATTACCATTCATAACTTTGCAGTTTTCATCACAGGTTGTATTTATGTAACACATAAATAACAGTTTAGAAAAAGTGAGAAATTTAACCAGTTAGCTGACTGTTTTGTTTATATACTAGTTTGCCTTTTTTTCTCCCAATGAACCAAACATTTAGATGAATGGAGTACATAATCATACTCTAAACTTGATTTATTTCTTCCAATTATTCTTGGCATTACTAGTCATAACTAAATTGATAATTTCCCTATTTCTTAATTTTCTATACCTGAGCTTCTTCCCTACTTAGTATCTATTTCCAATTTGAGAAGCATACATACGTGGTAAATTTGTGAAAGAGGTTGAATATCCTTTCAATAGATTCAGTGATGTTACAGTATGAGGAACATTGAGGGACCACAGGAATCTGTAAGAAATAGATAAGAAAGAATCTCTTTTTTTAGCCCTCTAAAAATATTTTTAAAAAATAATTTCACTTCTTAACTCCATGTACTTTTTCTTTAACCAAAAGAATCAAGTTCAAAACCTTTCACTGAGACAGTATGGGTTTGGGAAAAAGAGTCATCAGAAAACCTGGGTTCAAATCCTACCTCTGTGTTGGTTTGGCAAGATTATTAAAACCCCTAATCTGGGGCAGCTAGATGGTACAGTGAATAGAGGACCAGCTTCGGAGTCAAGAGGACCTAAATTCAACTTTGGTCTCAGACACTTGCTAGCTGTGTGACCCTGGGCAAGTCATTTAACCCCAATTGCCTTGCCTTGACTTCCCCCCAAAAAAGTAAGACCCTTAATATATCTGGGTTTTTTTTTCCTCACCTGTAAAATTATGAAGCTAGACTAGATCAACTCTAATGTTCCTTCTAGCTCTTCACCTATTAACCTATGATCAAAGTTCCATTGGTTTTATTCTAATGAGTAAAGTAAAATCTCTTTAGGGTGGGATGCAAGCCCTTCTATGTTTATCTCACACTAAATCTACTTCATGTACCCTTGTGCTCTAGCCAAATTAGACTACTTATTATTTTGATTAACACGATTTACCTGTTCAATTCTCAAAATAATGTAACATTTACTCAACATTTACTATACATTAGTCACTATGGGAGGTACTAGAGACACAGAAGCAAAAATGAGATTATTCCTTCCTTCAGGGAGTTTATATTCTATAAGGCATAGAATTCTCTCCCTTAACTATCTAATTCTAAAGAAGCCTCACCTGATTCTACCCACAGCTAGATCTTATCTTCCCCCCTACTCACTCACAAGTGTTTTGTATCTTCTATTCACAAATGATGTTCTATTTTGTACTACAATTATTCGTGTACATACCTTATTTCTCCCACTAGAATATATTCCTAACTTACATGAGGGTAGGGACCACATATTAGGTGCTGAGAAAATATAAAGATAAATGACCTCAAAGCTTTGGCTATAATTATTTGTCGAACTGAATAATTTCAAGTAGAAGAAGGTATTATAAGCTATAATCTCTGATCATGCCAAAAGGGGCATGGTAATGAGAAGGTTGTTTATGTAGGAATTACTTTTTTTTTAA
>JAQQSU010003901.1:0-14230 GCA_028627135.1 Pseudochirops cupreus | reverse complement strand
ACACACACACACACACACACACACACACACACACACACACACACACAATCTAAATAATTTGAGAAGTATCAAATGTTCGTGGATAGGCTGAACCAAAGTAATAAGAATGACAAAACTACTCTAATTATTCAGTATCATACAAATTGACCAAAGGATTATTTTAGAGGGCTGAAAAAAACAAATGAAAAGCATCTAGAGAAAAAAAAGTGAAAAATATTAAGGGGAATAGTGAAAAAATGGTAAAGGGAGGTTTTGCAGTAGCAGACCTCAAACCATATGCTACAATGCAGTAATTATAAAAAAACTGATAATGATAAAGAAACAGAAAGGCTGATGAGATACACAATATCAAAAAGAAACGAGCCGTGGCAGCCTAGTGGTTTATAAACTCAAAGGTCCCAGCTACCGGGAAAAAAATTCACTATTTGAAAAAATGGCTGGGGAAAATATTAAAGCTAAGTACAGACTCACACTGTATACCGAGATAAGTTCCAAACGGGCATGTGACAAGTATAAAGGGTAACATAATAAATAAAATGGAGGAGCGAGGAAGCAATTACCTTTCAGATCTATAGGTTTGGGAAGATTTCATGACCAGACAAGGGATGAAGAGAATCAAAGAAGATAAAAAAAAAGTTTTCATTACATAAAATTACAAAGGATGCTGTTGTTGTTGTCATTGTTTGGAACATACAAAACCAATGCAGCTGAACTTGCAAAAGAAGCAAATAGCCAGAGAAAATATTTACAGAAAGTTTCTATGAAAAAAAAGTTTTTATTCTTATGATACACAGTCCAAAGACTCAAATTTATTAGAATAAAATTCATTATAAATTAATAGATGCTTAATGGATATGAATAAGCAGTTTTGAGAGGAAGAAGTCCAAGTTACCAATAGCCATATGAAAAATGATCCAAATCATTAATAATTAGAGAAATGCAAATTATATGAACTGGGATTCTATCTTACATTCATCATATTGGCAAAGTTTACAAAAAAAGAAAAATGACAAATTCTGGAGGGACTGTGGGAAAACAGGCACATTAATGTACTTTTGGTGGGGGTATGAACTGGTCCAACCATTCTGGAAGCAATTTGGAAAGATTTCCAAAAGAAATTAGATAGTTTATACCATTTGTCCCAGTGATACCACTATTAAATGAAGACCCTAAAGAGGTAAAAAAGAAAAAGAAAACATATATAAAAACATATCTGAATCAGCTCTTCTATGACAGTAAAATTTTAGAAATTAAGGAGGTTCCCATCAACTGGGGAACAGTTGAATAAATTGTGGCATAATATGATAAAATACTATTCTACTATAAGAAATGAGGAGGAAGATGGTTTCAGGGAAGTGTTTTGTGAAATGATGCAAAATGAAGTAAACGGAGCTTGGATAACAATTTATACAATAACAATATAGTTAAGACAACTGAAAGATTTAAGAATTCTATTTTTAAATTTTTGACAAATACTAAAAGTAAATAAACAATGAAGAAAAGAAAAAGTAATATACTATAAACTTAAATAAAAAACAAGAAAAGGGGGAAAAGCATGTCATGTGTATAGCACAGTGGTTCCCAACCTTCCTAATGCCACAACCCTTTAATACTCATATGTGGGCGTATCTGTATGTGGGTGGACCCGCCTGGAGACAGATAGAGGAACGCTGTCTCAGTTCCTAAGACCATCGGGAATATGTGTTTTCTGATGGTCTTACGTGACCCCCAAAGGGGTCGTGACCCACAGGTTGAGAACCACTGGCTATAGCAGAACATAAGAGAGGATTCAAAATATATAGCAATAAATTCTCACTTCCAGAAAGCCTATATAATATATATAAAATATATAATATATTTTAGAAACTAAGCCTATATAATATGATATATATAATATATACTATGCATTGTGTTGAGAGTTGACATATACTTTCCCCAACAAATTCTACTCCTGATCTTTTTTATGTTTGTGCTCACTTCTTTCTTTCTTTCTTTCTTTCTTTCTTTCTTTCTTCCTTTCTTTCTTTTTCTTCCTTTCTTTCTCTTTCTTTCTTTCTTTTTTGCTTTGTTGGAGGGGGAAGGCAGGGCAATTAGGGTTAAGTGACTTGCCCAAGGTCACACAGCTAAGTATTAAGTGTCTGAGACCAGATCTGAACTCAGGACCTCCTGACTCCAGGGCTGGTGCCACCTAGCCAGCCCACTACCTTCCTTCCTATTACTTAACCTACCCACCCTCCAAAGATCTTTCCACGTTCACCAACTTCTATCCTAATGCAATAATTGAAAGGGGATCATTTTGAAATCAAGTAATTTCACACTTTGAAACAGCAACTGGTACCAGTACACAGTTAGAAAGCTTTGTTCCTTCTTCATAAATGTTGATTATGATCACTGGAATCTTGGCACTGGGAAGACTCTTCTGACATCATCTACCCCAAGTTATAAGATTTTGGAATAACAAAAAATCAATGGCTAATCAGTCATAGATGCATAGAGTTGGAAGGGACTAAATCAAAGGAATCTCTCCTACCAAAGAATAAATCCCATCTATGACATCCTCCACAAGTGACATCCAGTCTCTGCTTCATGACTTCATGTGATGGGAAGCTCCTAAACTCCAAGGCAGTCCATTTTCTTTTTCTGCCTCTCCAATACTTAAGAAGGTTTTCCTCATATTACACCAAAATCTCTATTCAACAGTCAGCATTTATTCTTTTGGGACTCAAAAGGAGAAAGGGAGAGAGGGAGAGAGAGAGAGAGACAGAAAGAGGGAGAGAGAGAGAGAGACAGAGAGAGGTCTTTTACTGTCCTAAAGCTTTATAAGAAGGCTTTGCATTATTCTAAAAAAATAAAGCATGAATGAAGTGGAACAGTGGGAACTTCTTACTGGGAACAATTTTTTTTTTTTAAATCAGTCTGCAGAAATGTCTTCACCCATTTCTGGAACTAAGCAGTATGATTAAATAGCCCTTTCCACTAGAATGGAATTTATCATCAACTATAGTCTACTCCAGGCAAGTGACACTGCTTGCTGCCATCCACCCACACAAACTTGTTAGACTTGATAGATCACATTGGACCTCACACTTCCATTTCTCTATTCCTGCCAGCTCCTCCAACTAGAATGTCTTATAGTTTCCTTTTTGCTAAGCCATATCTATTATATGTTAGACTTGGGTGAAAATATACCTTCTCCAAGAATCCACCATGGATTAATTCTGATAACTCCTCTTGCCAGCACCCTCTCAGCCTTTCTATATTTCAATTCCATTTCATTCTATTAAAGAAAAACATCACACATTTTTCAAATGCCTACTATGTGCGAAGCACTAACTCAGTCATTGAGGAGACAATATGGCAAAGATATTGCAATCAAGGAGTTTACAGTCTAAGAGGGAAAAGTTTTTTCTTCATTAGGGAAGGTATTATAATCAATGAAGTAATTATTAAGTGCATACTTTATGTATTGCTATGTTGGGGATATCAAGAAAAACATTTAAATAGCATCAGGACTTCTGGGAGTCAAGATGGCAGATTAAGCAGTAAACTGTCATAATTCCCCATATTCATCTCCAAATAACCCTAAAAATATGTCCCAAAACAAATCCTGGAACAATAGAACCAGAAAAAAGAAGAGGTGAAACAATATTTTGGTCTAAAAAACTTGGAAGATCAGCAAGAAAGGTTAGTCTCAATAGGGCAAGAGGAGAATGCAGTCCAGGACAGGAAGCATCCCAGAAAGTCAGCGGTAGGCCTCATCTCAGCAAACCATTGGGAGATTCTGAGTCCCAGTGAGGTGGAGCAGGCAAATGCCAATACCAGGAAACCCCTATGTGCCTCATCACAGTAAGGGGAATGGGCAGACTGCAGTTCTAAAGACCACAACATGCTTCAGCATTGCCCCAGGCAAACAGATGCCAAACTTATGGGTGCCTAAGCAAACACACAGCTAAAAGCTCTGCTCACATGCTTTAGCATAACCCCCGGCAAACAGGTAGCCAGTGGGTAGACTTCCATATGCTTCAGGGTATCACTAGGGAAACACAGAAACACCACCAGCAGCATCAACATGTGCCAGAAAATAGCACTAGAAGCCTGGTTCAGCGCGAGGTAAGCTGCCAGGAAACTATGGCCTGAGGCATTGCCAACCACCCCCACCCACCCACTCAGCCATGAGAGTCACCTATAGGTCTCAGGACAATATCAGGGTGTCACATAAGCAACCAGGGCCTGCAGTCACTGGCACAGGAAACCTGAGATAGTGCCCCTTCCACCCTGGGAGCAGAGCTCAAATTTAAAAGAAAAGAAAGAAGCAAAAAAACCAAAAAACAAAAACAAAAACCAAGATGAGAGAAAAACACAAGAACAAAAAAGAATCTGACAATAGAAAGTAGTTAGACAAACTCATAAGAGAACAACATTAAAATACCTATGGGCACAACCCAAAAAGAAAAACAGGAAGTGGATTAAATCCCAGAAAGAAATCATGGAAGATCTAAAAAAGGAGCTTAAACATCATATAAGAGAGGAAGAAGAAAAACTGGGAAAAGAAATGAGAAAATTATGAAAAAAGAGCCAAAAACATGGAAAAAAGAAAACTGCTTAAAAGGGAGAATTGGCCAAATGGAAAAGGAGATTAAAAAAATACAATGAAGAAAATAACTCCTTAAAAATTGGCCAAATGAAAAAGGCAGTACAAAAGCTAACTGAGGAAAATAACTCTTTAAAAGTTAGAATTGGGCAAGTGGAAGCTAATGACTCCATGAAACATCAAGAATCAATCAAACAAATTCAAAAGAATGAAAAAAGAAGAAAATGTAAAATGCCTTCATGAGAAAAACAACTGACCTGGAAAATAGATCCAGGAGAGAGTGTCAGAAGTATTGGGCTACCTGAAAGGCATAATCAAAAGGAGGACCTGGACAGCAGCTTTCAAGAAATTATCAAGGAAAATTGCTCTGGTATCTTGAAACCAGAGGGCAAAAGAGACATTGAAAGAATCCACCAATCACATCAGGAAAGAGATCCAAAAATAAAAACTCCAAGGAATGTTATAGTCAAATTGCAGAATTATCAGGTGAAGGAAAAATACTGCAAGTGGCCATAAAGAAACAATTCAAATCAGGATTACACAGGATTTAGCAGCTGCAACATTAAGGGATCTGAGGTCATGAAACATAATGTTCCAGAAGGTGAAGGAGCTAGGACTGCCACCAAGAATCACTTACTTGGCAAAATTAAGTGTAATACTCTGAGGGGGGAAAATGGTCATTCAATGAATTAGAAGGATTTCAAGCTTTTTAAACCTTCCCTGGCATTATCTACAATGCTCAACCCATAAGTACTAAAACTTTTTAGTCAGAGGCTGCTTGAGTTGTCATGTCTTGGCAAATAGTTGTCATCTCCATTCATTCATTTTGGAACCAGATAACATAACACCATATATTCTTTACTTGAAGATTTGATGGCTCACTAGCCCTTTCAGGATAATGTCCAATGACCTGAGACTGCTTTTCAAGGTCCTCCATAATATGGCTCTAACACTTTCTCAAAGTGAAATGAGCAGAACTAGGGAAACATTGTACATAGTATTAGCAACAGAGAGATGATCAACTATGAATTTTCCCTTTTGATCTGTTTCTTCTTTCACAACTGTAACTGATATGGAAATATGTTGTTATATGATTCTAAATGCAAAACGTATATTAAACTAGATATCATTTTAGGAAGTGGATAGGGGAGAGAGGGAGAAAACTTTGAAACAAAATCTTGCAAAAATGAATGCTAAAAATTATCTTGACATGTAATTGGGAAAAAAATTCAATAGTATGAAAACATGTATGAAAATAATTAAGTATAAAAATAGTAAGAGAAAATAATTTTGTTACATTTGTTAGGTATTTAGAAGTTCTGAAGATGGGTGCTGGGGGTCTAGAATAATTGGGGAAGTAATGGTGGACACAAAGAAGCTTGGAGGGAATCCAAGAGGACCATTGGGATTTAGGCCTGTTTAAAGAAGTAGAGAGGTCTTTTTTAAGCTAGGGGAACAGCATGAATAAAAGAACAGAGGTTGAAATGAATGGGATTTCATCACAGGAAATTAAAGAGAACAGTCTGCTTGAAGATACTTTGTTTTCTCAATAAGTTTAAACAATACCTAGAAAGTGTTGCTTATACAAATAATTTTTATGAAAACTACCATCATTTAGAGGAAATGCAAACTTTCTGACATCATCATGAAAAAAACTTTATTAAGGTATCTACTTTGCTACTAACACAAAGAGTTATGAGGCATATATATACATGCATTTTTAAAGAGAACACAGAAATATGCAATACACACACACACACACACAAACATTCGATGAGAAAGAGATTATATAATTAACTTATAGCTACTATCCAAAGAACATCTTCCAGTTTTAAAATTTTTTATCATGTATGAAACCAAGTGGCCTCCAAGGGGCCAATTTGGATGACATAGTCCAAAGTTAAAAGGAATAAGTAACTTAACTTTTATGGATCTCAGTTCTTCATTTGTAAAATGAGGGGCTTGAGTAAGTTGATCTCTAAGATTCCAGCAATTCTCGATCTATGATGCTGGGATCTTAAGCGTAGATTTTTAAATTATTAAATCAAAGGATTTAGATTCAAATCATGGCTCTTATATTTATCTGTGCTATCTTAAGCAAGTCACTTAAACTTTCTGTGGCACGGAGAAGTTATACCACATGCTCATGATCACACAGCTATTATTTGTCAGAATCAGAACATGAACCCAGTTTTCCCTGATTTCAAAGTTTTCCCTCTAGTCATTATACCAATCTGGTTTTTATATCTTTGACTAATAGAGGCTTAATATCATTGTTGGTGTGGTATAATTTTGTAAGTATTAAGATGTTCTTTTTATACCACCCAAGCAGTCTTTCTTGTGCTGGGGACTGGGACTATCACTCTATTTATTGAAAAAGGTTAAGTGATTATATTTCCACAGATTTGTGTGAAACAACATAAAGAGTAAATATCACTCTTTGCCCAAAAGTAATCTTCAGCAGAGGTAGTATGAAACAGTGCATGCAGTTCCTTAAAGTCAGGAACACTTGGCTTCAAATCAGATTTCTAGCATTTACTAGCTATGTAACTATATGCAAAATACTTAACACTTCTCTCATTTCCATTTCTTCATCTATAAAATGGGGATAATAACAGCATCTACTTCACAGATTGGTTGTGAAGTTCAAATACAATTATATATATACATATATATATGTATATATGTATGTGTGTGTATGTATATACACATACATATACATATACACATATACATGTACCATTCTAAACTTAACATACTCTAAAATGTGAATTATTGCCATTACTTTTATTATATTATTATTAAGAAATCTGTCAAAGTAGTATGAACTATGATTTAATTGAATGCCAATTATAAATGCATGTACCCTAAAAAAAATCAACTGTTATGTTTAAAGGTAATTTCCTCACTTACATCACTTCATAAGAAAAACAGTATTTGGATGTGTGTGTGGGGTGCGTTTTTACATTCTAACTGCCCTTCCTTCATGTGGTATTGTTGTTTCCTCTAGATATATTCACTTTCCTGAGTTTTTTTGAAAGCCTAAACTTAGCTCTGAAGAAGGCACAGACAATTGAGTTTTCACTCTTTCCCCTCTTAATGTTTTTATGTTTCTAATCCCTGCTCTAACAAACAGGAGGTCTGAGAAGCATCTGCCTTGGAAATTAATTCAATTTTTTCTTCTTTGCTGATGAAAAGTGAAGTTCTTTAGGGAGGGAATTTCAACTTGAAAGCTGGGAGTCACCTTTCCCATGCCTCATTTAATTTATGCTGGCCCAACTCCTAGAAGCTGGGGTCTATAACATATGCTACAACTTCATTACCAGGCAGCTTAGTGGAGAGAATTTCAAAAGGAAATGGAACTTTTTATTACAATTTTCTATCAATAATCCTTGTGGCTGTAGACTGGAGGAGAAAACTTTAAAAACTCTAAGCACATATGAGAGGAATTCAGAATAAATTGAATTTCCTAAAAATTCATTGTTTCTTTTTTGAAATAGAAAACAGCTGAGGTGATAACCCTGATAAAATACCAAAAAGTCCCATAATGTCCTCTTTCAGGAAATTCTATAACAATTAAGTGGTCGAACAATGGGACTTATTTGAAAATAATTAATGTCCACAATGAGTCTTAGAAGAAAAGGTAGATAAAAGTTCCACAAAATGTGTCTCTAGTAAATGGAGACCACAACTTTATGTCATTGTCTTTCAGAAATACAGTCTCTGAGGCTCCTAGAAGGAGTGCTTCTTCCTCCTGAAAAAAAAAATTCTTTGACCTCTAACATATACCTCTGGAGGGAAGTCAGAAAAATGCTAAGAAGTGGTACCTTGGACAGCAGCATGTGATGTCTTCAAACCTCAGGACACTTTTCAACCTGATCCAACAACTAGCTAAGTGCCCAACATTGTGCAAAGTATTGTGTTAGGTGGCATGAATACAAAGATGAAACTAAACAAAACCATTCCCTTTCCTCAAAAAGCTCATACTTTATTGTGGGGTGGGGAGGAGGATTCTACATGCAAACAAAAGTGGGTATGTATCATACATGTTTGTTATATGTACACATATATAAATGTATTTATATGTATGTATAGTGTGTGTGTGTGTATGTGTTTGTGTGTGTATATGACGGTTTGGGAAGGAGGGAGTTTTACTTCCACTCTCAGTGAGATAGTTTCTTTTCTTAATTTGCAAGAGTAAGGGCTTTAATGTGCCACTTTTGTGGTTTGAAAGAGAGATTGTTTCTTGATTTCTTTTTTAAAAAGAGTCTAAAAGTCAGGGCAGTTGACTTTAATGGATTTATAAGTAAGAGAGAGCCCACTTTGCCCTCTGTGGATGTATCACTTCAAAGGTTGCCATGCCCACAGCACATAGCAATGTTAAATGTCTTCTTGTAAGGCCTCATTTCAGTGTTCCAAAATCACTGCAATTTGAAAGTGCCACCCAAAATATTGTGCTTGTAATCATTCCCACATGAATTGAAGTCAATGGGAAATTAGAACAAAAAAGAAAGCTATGTGCTGAGAAGTGTGAAGATTAAGTAGGCCATAAATCAGTTTCACAGCCTATTATCAACACTGAAAGACTGTTTGTCATCTACCACCTATAATCAATATTTCCTTTGGTACCAACAATATTTGTAATTGCAAATCCAGGAAAACACATAGCCATCAATAGAAAAAGTAGTAATAAATTTGAACATGTGTCTTCAAAAAAGTTTGAAGTAGTTCCATTTACCTCTAAGGCAGTGCTTCTCAACCTTTCTAATGCTGCGATCCTTTAATACCTGTATGTGGGCGTATCTAAATGTGTGCAGACACACCTGGAGATGGATAGAGGAGTAGTGTCTCGCTTCCTAAGACCAGCTGAAATATGTGTTTTCCGATGGTCTTAGGCGACCCCTGTGACCCCTGTGAAAGGGTTGTTTGACCCCCAAAGGGGTTGTGACCCAAAGGTTGAGAACCACTGCTCTAAAGAGAGAAGGAGCTTTGACATGATGCCAGTTTCAAAGGTTGTCAAGTTATTCCTTCCCTCTTCCAGTATTTTAGCAGTTTCTTGAAACTTTTTTTAAGCTTAAAGGCAATTTGCATGACTTGGTTAAAAGCTGCCAGAGACATAATGAAAGTGAAAAGGACAAATGAAAAGGGAGGGAGAGAGGGTGTGTGTGTGTGTGTGTGTGTGTGTGTGTGTGTGTGTGTGTGTGTGTATTCCAAGCCTTAGAAAGATTCAATAAGTGTTGTATATCATTTATGGGAAGACTCACAGACCCACCTGAGGCAGGGAAGAAGTGAAAAAGACTACTTACTCATTCTGATTCCGAAGTGATGGCTAGGATATTATATTTGTAGGGGATCATCTGAACTATTTAAAGATATTTATATAGTTTGGGGTCAAACTAAGACAACATACAGTAACATTTTCAGGACTCTATTGAGAATTTTTTTCTTTCTTTTCTTCCCAATATCTGAGTTGTGATTTTGTTGCAGTTTATTTTTTTTGCTGTGCAAAACTTATTGAAAACTCAGGAATCTAACTTCAAAGAACAAGTATGCAATTATGTTAAAGTGGCTTCCAGTGTTTTGTGGACATGTTATCATATATTTTGTGGAAGTGTCAAAACATTCTTTAATTGTCTTTATGTCATGTAGGTGCAGTGAGACATCCTTGTTTTCCAGATGGGAAAATAGAGACTTGAAGCTTAGGCAATTTTTTTTTCAGTTACAAAATGAATCACTGACCAACCTCAGATCCTGACTCTGTTTCCCCAACTCATCCCTATTGTGTTTTCTCAAGATTGAGGAAAAAGAAGAAAATTAAAAATCTCATCTCAAAACCACAAACCTAATAAATATGGACATAATATAATGGGAATTCCCTTGGGATAAAAAATGCTTTGGTAAAAGTCAGCACCCTCCTTTGCCAGAGTCCACAATGATAGACCCTAAAAGTCATAAAAAAACAATCTGGCACAAGTTGCAAAGTTAACTGCTCTGAGAGTTTTGGTAAAGCTAAGGAACTCTGATATCCTTAGGGAACAGAAGGATGAGGGATGGAAAAGAAAGAAGAATGAAATGTCATCAAATATCCGCACTTTGCTAATTCAATAATATGCAAATGACCTCTCTCAAATACGCTCCTATCTCACATCTGATTTTGCCATCACCCCCAGTGAAAGCCTTCATCAGCTCATGTCCAATGACCTACCACAATTCCAAAGGACTCACAATGAAACAGACTACCTTCCTTCAGAAAGAAAACTGATAAGACTCAGTAATAATTACTATAGATATTTCTGATCTTTCATTTTCTGATTTTTTTTGAGGGGGTACATGGCTAATATGGAAATTTGTTTTGCACGACTATATGCGTATATACATAGATATCTGTAATGAGGCTTTTTTCTTGCCTTCTTTTTGAGGGAGGGCAAGGAGAGAGGGAAAGAGATAATTTGGAACTAAAAAAAAAAGGCATAAAGAAACATATGTGCTTAAAAAAATTCAAAATAACATAAAAACAAAAGAAACCATAGGTTATAAAGGAGTTACAATTAAATCAAAGGATGACTAAGTTTTTCCTTGTGTGTGTGTGTGTGTGTGAATAAAGGACATCTATCAGCCAAACAATCAATCAATAAATCTTTGTTGTGGACCTACTTTGTACCAGACTCTGTGCTTTAAACAAATAAAGACATTCATTCTAGAGATATGAATGCAAAGAATGAGACAATTCATACTCATGAGAAACTTACATTCTGACAGATGGTAAGAAAAAGAAACATCCTGAAAAAGAAGCATCATATTGGGACACTTAGTCATCTTGCCTTAAATTGATTATAATAAGCATATGCAATCAGACCACCACAAAGATAATTGCAGCTTTTGCACCAATTAACCCTTGCAAAGCATGAAAAGAAGAAAAAATATTTAAAGAATTTAACAAAATAATTCCAACCAAGGCAACATATACCTGAACATACACAAGTTCTAGTACAAAAGAGGTCATTGGCAAGGGCAATAAAAAGTATATTAGTAAATAGTTAAGCAATAAGAAATGAAAGAAGTAAAAGTTTATAGATAGCTCAAAAGTCTTCTAGTTGTAACTTGTAAAGAAGTTCTTTAAGAACACATTCCGTCCTATTAATTTACTCATACTTGGACCCTCTCTTGAATCCTTATCTCACCTGCTACATTGCCATCTAGAGAAATCTCTCCTGATTGGTGATTATCTCCTGGAAACAACCATTTTCAGAGGGCTTCCAGTTATGATTTACCTCGAATATGTTTGAACTCTCTCTTCAAATTGGTCCTCTCCTTTCTTGCTGCTTTGCCGCCTTGGAGAAAACACTGGCCCAAGGTCCCTGTGCTCTGGGTTTGTAAGTCATTCCTTGGCACTACCATTTTAGGAAGGATCTCTGCCATGATTCATTTCAATCACACCTGAATTCTCTCTCCTGATTTCTTTTTATTGTCTTCAACTTCTGTACTGCTTCCAGGCTATCCTACTCTTTTTTCCCCCCTCACCCACCCCCGCCGACTCTACCCCATTTCCAGCTACTCCTAGAATATGAATATGTTGTCTCGCCACATTCAAATATAATCTTCTATAGGATAGAGATTATTTTATTGCTTGTATCATGTCCCCAGTACTTAGCAGAATGCCTAGCAATATAATAGACATATATTAAATGTTCTGCTTAAGAAGAAACAAAAAGCTTGAATATGGCAAGCACAGAAAGGAGGGAAGAAAAGGAGAGTGAAGGCAGGGGGAAGGTAAAAGCAGAAAAAAAGATGAAAAGGCAAAAGGAGAATAAAGAAAATGGAAAGGAAGAGGAGAAGGCAGGAGAAAAGGGGAGAAAGCAGGGAAGGGAGTGCAGGGGAAATGGAGAGATGGGGAGAAGAAGGGAAAATGAGGGAATAGATCAGAAGGGAGGGAAGAGGAGAGAGCTATAGCATTAATAGACAGGAAGCAACTTTTATTATACGTAGAAGTCATTTCAGAATCATCTTTCTAGATGTGTCAGATCATTGATTGATCAAATTCAGTTTTTTTAAACAAATAAAGACAAAGAAAAGACCATGTACGTATTTAAACCAGAGCCAATCCAAATCTTTTTTTTTTAATTAAGTAGGAAGTGGATGGAAGCAAGAACACTGAGTCCGTTGTTTAGATAACTTAAACCTGGGGGTAGAAACCTGCGGCCTCAAGGTCACGTGTGACCCTCTAACTCCTCAAGTGTGATCCTTTGACCAAATCCAAACTTCACTTTGGATTCTGTCAAAGGGCCACATTGGGGACCTAGAGCGCCACATGTGGCCTTGACGCCATAGATTCCCCACTCCTGGGTTTAACCTATACAAAATAGTCACCCCAGGGGGAGAGATTTCTGTGGTTTCTAAGCAGAAGTTACAACAGTATAGATGTAGCAGTAACTGTAGTTAAAGGAAGAACAACAAGTCATTCAACTTATTCAAGGGAGAAATGTATTGCTCTTGAGACTCTGATTACCTGGTAAGTTTCCCTGAGTATTCCTGCAATCTTCTATGTTGCAAGTATCCTTGGGAAAAGTCTTGTGCTTTAGATTAGTCTTCAAGTTATCTGAGGTCTAGGGTAGAGTTCACTTGAGGGATGGTAATAATGAGTATATCACAAAGTCCGTGAAAGTTGACTCCTTAACAAGATCTTCTGAACTTTCCCTTGTGCTCTCAGGCATGTCTATGTTAGAGGTCATGGGACTGTGACAGTGACAGTTAAGCAGGAAAAAAGATACATTTAATAGGGGAAAAAAATCTGTCTGCTTTCTCCTGGGTCATTATCAAAGTTATTAGAAGACTAGAATGATCATGGGTTTGATTATTCAGAATATAGCTTTGCATATCCAACCTTTTACATATCAAAGTGGGAAAATACCCGGGAAATACAAAAGTGTTTGTAGTAAATACCTCATTCTTTGATTTTCTGTGGTCTTTATTTTTTTCCTCTTTCCCCCTACCTTACATGTAAACCAAGAGCAGGACGTAATCTGAAAAGGCTTGATGTTCTTCACCAGGGTGGTTAACATAATTTGGAATAACTCTTTGTTACAATGAAAGGCATTTAAAAGAAAATGACATGCTTTTCTACTGTGATGATTCTTTTTTGTTTGCTTGTTTGTTTTTGGCTGTATTAACTTTTGTTTATTTTTAGTTTACATAATTCATTTGCACAAGATTTTGAATTACAAGTTTTCTCCCCATCTTTCCCCTACCCACCACCCCAAAACAGCAATCCCATTGTATACCCCCTCCACCAATCTGCTCTCTCCTATATCGTCCCCCATCACCTCACTGACTTTTCAGTAGGGCAAGATGGATCTCCTTACCCCAGTGCCTGTATATCTTAATTCCCAGTTGCATGTAAATAATATATACATATATACATATATATATATATACACATATACACACATATATATTTATTATTATATATTATATATATATTTAACATTTGATTATAGAACTTTAAATTCTGGATTCTTTCCCTTCCTCCCTCATCACCCACCCCCACTGGAAAGACAAGCAATTCAATACAGGCTGTACGTGTATAGTTACACAGAACATCTCCACAATGGACATATTGTGAAGACTGAATATATTTCTCTC
>JAQQSU010003900.1:0-14231 GCA_028627135.1 Pseudochirops cupreus | reverse complement strand
CCCCTTATGTTGGGTTCCACTTGAGGTCTATTAAGATGAAGGGAAGATATACTCACATACACACACACATGAGAGAGGGTACAGGGTGAGCTGAATATGAAGGAAGGTTATCTTAAAAGTAAAATTAACTGTTGAGAGGAATGTACTGGAAGAAAGAGAAAGGGAGAGGTAGAATGCAGTAAATCATCTCACTTTTATAAAAGAAGAAAGAAAAAGGTTTCACAGTGGAGAGGGGGAAGAGAGAGGGTAGAAGAAATGAGTAAACATTACCCTCATCAGATTTGGCTTAAGGAGGGATTAACATATACACTTAATTTGGTATCTTACTCTACAGGAAAGTGAGGAAGTAAGGGATAATAGGGGAGGGGTATGATAGAAGGGAGGACAGATTGAGGAAGGGAGTAGTCAGAAGCAAACACTTTTGAAAAGGGAAAAGGTCAAAGGACAAAATAGAATAAGTGAGGCCAAGGGAAGATGAAGGGAAATATAGTTAATCTTTCACAACATGACTATCATGGAAGTGTTTTGTATAACCACACATGTTGAATTGATTCCCATCTCAATGAGGGTTCATGGTGAGGGAAGAAGGGAGAGAATTGGGAAAGTATTAAACAAATGTTAAAAAAAAATAAAAAAAAACACATTCAAATGAGAAATAAGATATAGAAGCAATGGGGTTTAGAAATCTATCTTTCCCTACAAGACAGTAAGGGGGAAGGGCATAAGGGATAGGAAGAGAGGGAAGACAAAGGGAAAGGGTAATCAGAATTCATCCTAGTTTGGGGTGTGGTGGAGGGGAGAGATGGGGAGAATATTTGAAACTCCAAATCTTGTAGAAATGAATGTCACTTAATAAGGTGTGGTATGCTAATGTGGTGGAATACTGTTGTTCCATAAGAAATGATGAGGACTTCAGAAATATCTGGAAAGACTTACATGAATTGATGCTGAGTGTAGTGAACATAACCAGAATAACATTGTACAATGCATCATTGTGCAATGGCTAACTTTGATAGACTTAGCTCTTCTCAACAATGGAAGGCTCTAATACAATTCCAAAAGACTCATAATGGAAAATGATGTCCATAGGACTTCTGGGACACAAGATGGAGGAGTAAGAACTAAGTCACTCTCACTTTCCCTTATTCACTTTTGGAAGCCCAGGAAATATTGCCCAGGAAAACTCTGGAACAGCTGAGCCAGAAGAAATATAGGGTACAGCAGTTTTGTAGTCCAGGAACCTTGGGAAATTAACAGGAAGGGCCCCTCTTACTGTGGAGGAAGGGGAGCGGTAAAGGAGGGGAGGCATTCTACCAAGCCATCAGTAAATTCCACATTCCAGGATGTCCAGGGGACATCCTGAGCCCCAAGGTAGTTGAGAAAGCTCACTGAATTTGGAATGATAAACCATGTATATTCATGCCCCAGGTTTATCCTATGTGAACCAAATCAACTCAGGACACCTTTCTTTGGCCTGGACTCTTTGTTAAATGGAGAGCATAAAACTGTACAACTTATCCCATACTTACCCACACTAATCCATAAGATAGTTTCAAGGAAGTCTAAGAATGTTCCTTTTCATTTTTAAATTTATTTTCAATTGACAAGCATTCGGACTCTCCCTCCCCTAGTATCCCTTACCACTGCAGTGGGGGAAAGGGAGGAGAAAGAAAGCAAAGAAAGGATTATAACAGATATGCAGAGTGAAGCAACAACAACAAAAAATTTCTATACAATTTAGCACTGGAATTGTGAAACCATATTCTGGGAGAGTTCATAATCCTACAGTACTTTTCAGGGGCCTTACAACTAGCAAGTGTGTGAGGCATGACTTGAAGCTGGGCCGCCCAATATAAGTTCAGGACTTTCTCTAGAATACACTTGAACCATATTGGGCATTCAGGGAGGACCAACACCTCTGGCGTGAGGTTTTCCTGAGTATTTTAGTGCTACTCCTCTAACTCTGGGTGTCCTACTGTTATGTGATTCTCACCTGCAGTTCTAAGAAGTTATAAGAGGTGCAACAGTCACACCTTGGTACAACCATCTTGGCAGACAGGCTAAACGAGGTAACCAAAAGGCCTCAAAACTGTTGGTGAGTTAGCAAGATGTCTAACTAAGGCATGTGATAACTTCCCCTGGGGGAAAAGGTAAATTAGAACATTTTTTGTTTGTCTTTATTAATTTGCTTGTTTACTTTTAGTTTACAAGATTCAGTTCTACATTACCTTGAGTTTCAAATTTTCTCCTCTCCCTCCCCCACCCCATGGTGGCATGCAATCAAGTACAGGATTGGCAAATACTTTCACCTTAGACATTAGTCAGGTTATAAAGAAGGATTGTAATGGATGGAATCAACAACAGGAAAGAGGAACTAAAACCAAACGGGAAAAAAGGAGAGAAGATAGTTTGCTTTAATCTGCATTCAAACTCTGTTCTTTCTAACTCTTTCTCTGAATGTAGACATTTCTCTCCATCATGAGTCTTTTGGAGTTTTCTTATAACCCCGCATTGCTGAAAAGAGTTCAGTCTATCAAAGTTGGCTGTCACACATACATTGTGTTTGTAATTGTGTACAAATTTCTCCTGGTTCTGCTCTTCTCACTCAGCATCAGTTTGCGTAAGCCTCTCCAGATAAATATGAAGTCCATCTGCTCCTCATTTCTTATAGCACAATAGTATTCCATTACAGTCATATACCACAACTTATTTAACCATTCCACAATTGATGGGCATCCCTTTAATTTCCAACTCTTTGCCACCACAAAAATAGCTGCTATAAATAATTTTGTACATATGGTTCTTCCTTCCACTTCTATAATCTCTTTGGGAAACAATCCTAAAAGTGGTATTACTGGGTCAAAGTATATGAAATTATTTATAGCCCTTTGGGCATAAGAACAATTTATTTTAATGTCCACGAAGGCAGCTGAAGCAGGTGCTGTGGAATACTTAGAGCCTGATCAGACATCAAGGATGCCAAAGTCTTCCACTGCATCCTAGGCCATTGCCAATCATCTTGACTTTTGTCTCACCATTATTCTTTGATGACTTTAGAAAAAAGAATAAAGACAAAAACTTTATGC
Source organism: Pseudochirops cupreus (assembly GCA_028627135.1). Taxonomy (NCBI): domain Eukaryota; kingdom Metazoa; phylum Chordata; class Mammalia; order Diprotodontia; family Pseudocheiridae; genus Pseudochirops; species Pseudochirops cupreus. The sequence goes on along the minus strand of JAQQSU010003900.1, from coordinate 11,145 downwards.
AAATATCCATCACTTAAATCCAAGTCACAGGAAAGTCAAGACATCACCTTCATGATATCATTAGTCCTCTTTGAAAATGAAGGATGAAAATACAGAAAACAAGAACAACAGTCAGTTTCTAGTACTTAGGCAGTTTTTCTTTTTCCCACTCCATAAATCTGAGATTCCTTCCTACCTCTGAAATTACTTTGTTTCCTTTGTGTGTATTTTGAACATACTTATCAGTGAACAAATTCCTAGTTCATAAAGTTCAAGATGGAAGGGACCTCATGAGCCATTTCAACTGAACTCCTTCCTATTAGAGATTAAAAAAAAAAATGAAAGCAAGAAAAATGATATGATTAGTCCAAGACAACACAGGTAGAAAGTAACACTGGCAGTTTTAATCCATGCCATTATCACATTGAATGCTTCTTCTATTATAACAATTTTTCCCATTTTGTTTTCCCATAATAGAACATAAACTCTTAATAGCAGAGACTCCCCACGCCTCTCACTATAGTCAGAAACTAATAAATTTGACTTGCATTCAGTGGGCACTTAATGGATGCTTATTGAATTGAATGATTTTCTCTTAGGCAAAATTTAATTTCAGGAGTAGAGAGAGAATTAAGCATCATCATTCCTCAAAACACCACAGAATTATCTAAGTGGCTTATTTTATGCTTCCTTCTTTGCCCCTTTTTTGCCTTGACATAATTAGTTGTTCTCAATTTGTCATTTGGAAGAATTCTGCTAAATTTAAATTTTAAAAAAATAGGCAAAAGGGTTTTGATCAATAGCTAAAATTATGTTAATTTCCTCTCAGAGACCAGTTTCATTCAATGAGAAGAATAGCTCCACCTCTTATGGTATTTTATTTTTTAAAAATTTTACTGCATTTCACTATTTTCAATCTTTGTTTTTCTCTCAAACCAGGAGCTTGGAATTAAATATGCCACAATTTTGTGATGCAATTTACTTCTGTACTACAGCTCAGCAAGCGAGTCAGTAGTTACTGTTTTCCTGAGATGAAAGAATATTGTTGCTGTTTGCTTGGGAAAGAGAAAAGGAAGGGGCGAATCAAAGTGAATTCAATATGAGCTCAAGGAAAAACTGACATGTTATTATAAATCATTATCTGAGATAGAAAGTGAGGCACAGCCGTGAAATCCTCCCTAGATCCCTTCATTTTGGTAGAAAAGCTATTTGCCTTGCTTTGATAAATCCCTAATGCAGTGTGGAAATGGGTTTACTGGATATATAGTTTATCATCTGGTTACCTGCCAAAACGGAGAGAGCTCACAGGGAAACATTTCCAATGACAATTGGGAAGTCCCTGTATGATTTCAGACACCAATTAATTGAAGGGGTTAGAGAAAGGAAACCCCACACGCAGTAGAGTACAATATTTAAATGGGCTTTCACTTCCACTTTCCCAAAATTATTCCATTCAAACAGAAGAGAACTTTAGGCTGCCACAGGGGAATAATTGTTAGCAACTGAACCATCACCATTCAGGTCACTGAGTAGTATCTCCTCTCCTGCAAACCTCCCTCCCCCCCCACAAACATTTTGACCGTTATGTGTCAGATTATCAGGAAGCACATCTTGAAGCATTATACTCAGAGATTAAAATGATATAATAAAATATGCCTCTTTTCTTTAAAATGGGGAGGAAGGAAGAGAAAAAAATGATAGGGATTAATTTTGCAAAAGTATTACAAGCCAACAGGGGCCATGGACATGTATGACCCTGAGACTTTCAAGCAAAAATAATAATAAGGAAGCCTTATAAAATTACTGCATCATACAGTATAAAAAGGTAAGACAAAGACCACTTTTAAAATTCATCAAAGATACGCATAATAATTTTTAAAAAATCAAGGAAGTAGTCTCAATAGAGTTTCTTTTCTGTTCCATCCATTCACCCATTTACCCATTTTGATTGCATAAACATTTACTGAATTGCGATGCTATTCAGGGCCCATGTTAGAATTGCAAAATGTTAAAACTATAAGAGATTTAAAGATAATCTAGTACAACGGCTATATTTTACTAACCTGGACACAAAGCCCGGGGATATGAAGAGACTTCTAAATATCACACAGTCCATTTCTGACACAGACATGTCCAAAGCTCATCTTAAACCACATGGTTTAATGCCCAGGTATTAGGAGTTACAGGAATAACAACAACCAACAACAGTAAACCTTGACATGTAGAACCTTATAATATATTAAGAGAGTTAAACTTTTGGATTCCTTCTCAAGCGGGTAGAATTGTCTAATCTTTGAAATCATTACCAGGATTTTGGTGGAAGCCACTCACAGATTCACAGAATATGTGCCTGTGCTTGAACCTCAGTTCCAAAATCACATCCGCTTCCAAAATCACATTCCTCCCTAGCCTCAAATCTCCCTTGCCTCAAAACACTGTCTCGGGCATTTTCTCCCTAGCTCAAGGACAGCATGCCGTAGCGTAGCGGTTCTCAACCTGTGGGTTATGTTCAATTTGTAACAATGAAAATACATCCTGCATATCAGATAAATGCATTACAATTCATAACAGTAGCAAAATTACAGTTACAAAGTAGCAACAACAATAATTTTGTGGTTGGAGGTCACCACAACATGAGGAACTGTATTAAAGGGTTGCGGCATTAGGATGGTTGAGAACCACTGCCCTAGCAGAATACTTATCTCTCTTTGTGATAACAGTAACGAGCTGCACCTGTAGAATTTAGTAGTTTGAGTCAGCTGTTTCCTGGCTGAACTGGCTGTATACTGTGTCATACAGATATTTCCTACTCACTGACCTAAACTATGTATTCTAGACTTAGTCATATGTACTCCCTCAAGTTTACCTTGTCTAACAAGACATTGATGGGGGCAGTCTGGATATTTCTCAGTCAGCTCTGACAGTTAGTTGACTTAGTGACATTTCAGGCCTAAAACCACATCTCTCTGTAGTCCTACCCCTTGGACTATTTCCTAGTAAACTCTGGGTAAAATACCTTTGCAGTATATATTAAAAATGCATGTTCCTTTAAGAACTGACAACTCCTTGACCACTCTTCCCTGACTCACCTAGTTAGTATATTTGGCAAGTGTTTTACTATAGTTTATCCTATATAAACTATAACTGTACTCCTCTAAGGTTTCAGGTTCCCTAAGAACTTTTGCCCATTGTATAACTTAACAATCAATCTTAGCCACCTTGATTTAAAGAATGCTTGAGTCTGTGAACTCATTCCAGATGCCTTTCTGAGCACTCTGGTTTTCGAAGTTCCTGGAGACTCAACCTCATCAGGTGGAAATTCAAAGGTATTTAGCCTGACTCATACAAAAAACTAGAGCAAAAAATGTTGTCTCCAATATCTCTATATTAGGGTACTTCAGATATCACTTGAATACTTCCAATATCGATGAACAATAGACTTATCAGGCAATACATCCCATCTATGTATTAATTCTTTTTTTGAAGGATTTCCTTATGTTAGGCCAAAAATTGAACCTAGATCTAAGACTCTTTCTACTTCTACAACACCTAGATTGTTTTTTCCACATAAATTCTCCTTCTATTTTGTTTCCCAATTTGGTAATCTCCCAATTTGTATGTATCAATTAACTTATAGCTGTTTTCAAGGAACTGCAATATTCAGGGTCTACCAAGAACCTCCCGTTTAAATACTGTGTGTATGTGTGTGTGTGTGTGTGTGTGTGTGTGTGTGTGTCTGTGCGTGTGTGTGTATGTGTGTGTGTGAGCACACAGATGTATCCTCATTGTTCTAAGAACATTGTAATTCAGAGCAAATATCAAATGCAATCCATCAATCTAGGAATTCCAGAGAACTAAGATGGAAAAATTCCTTTGGGACATTTATACAAAGTAATTTGCTCAGTATCATTCACTTTCTTGCTACTCTTCAATTTGGTAATGGAGGTAAAGGATTACTGCTGTTGGTTTCAGACATAACCCCCTCACCCCCTGCCCCCACAATAAAACAACAACACAAAAACCAACAAAAAACCTAGTGGAGTAGTGGAGAAAACGATGCTATGGTTTATAAGTGTTCTGCACCTCAAGGCTGAATGTTTCTGTTCTGGTTCTGACCATAGTTTTTCTAATAGGCATAAAATGAGAGCAGGGATTCTGGCACTAACTACTTCACTTGATTGTTAGGAGGAAAGCATTTAACATTATGACTCTCTATCAACATGAGTTATGTTTACTATCCATCACTATTTCAGGCAATACAGGTAATTTCATCATATAGGCAGAAATCTTTTTCTTTCACAAAGAGAATCAGGTTTTTGGGGCCCTTTCGATTTTAGGACTGGCTGTTGACATGAAAGATGGAATAAAACTCTGATTTTGTATTACAAATGGTATAATAATGAAAACAAAACAAAAAGTTTGGAAAGTACCAGGGTTCACATTTTCCACCTCTCCAAGTGATTGTTTTTGTTTCTGTTTTCTTAGTTTTTTGAAGCTTTACCAACTTGTGGCACAGTTATTTGATTCTCTTCTACTTGAGGAAAGGAGGAATGAAGTTCTTTGAAACTTAACTTTGAAGAAACTAACTTGGAGAAACATGAGGACAGTGGTCAGTGACATGAACAAAATTGATTTTGTTATTGTTGTATAGAGAGTTTACCATAGTCACATGGCTTTATCTGATGAAGAGATAAACTTGATTTTCAGTTAAACAGTAGGCTGCAACTTATAGAACCACTATATTAATGTGCTTGGGTATATGAGCTTTGGGTATGCCACAATTGGTCAGGAACGTGCATGTTTAGTGCCAAAGCACAATTTCTTTGAATTCAGAGGGCCTGAATACAAATTTTGTCTCTGAACATTATAAAATGCAAAATGGATAATCTTGATTACATTAAATAGAAAAGTTTCTGTACAAACAAAGCCAATGTAACCAAGATTAAAAGGGACGTGGGAAACAGGGAAAGCATTTTTATAACCAGTATCTCTGATAAAGGCCTCATTTCTAAAATATACAGAGAATTGAGTCAAATGTATAAGAATACAAGTCATTCCCCAATTGACAAATGATCAAAGGATATGAACAGGCAATTTTCAGAGGTAAAAATTAAAGATATCTATAAGCATATGAAAAAACGCTCTAAATCATGATTGATTTGAGAAATGCAAATTGAAACAACTTTGAGGTACCACATCTCACCAGCCAGATTGGCTAAGATGGCAAAACAGGAAAATGACAAATGCTGAAGAGGATGTGGAGAAATTGGAACACTAATGCATTGTTGGTGGAGTTGTGAACTGATACAACCATTCTGGAGAGCAATCTGGAACTATGCCCAAAGAAGTATAAATAATTGCATTCCCTTTGACCCAGTAATGCCACTTCTGGGGTTGTATCCCAAAGAGATAAGAGAAGTGGAAGACCCATATGTACAAAAACATTTATTGCAGTTCTCTTTGTGGTGGCAAAAACCTGGAAATAAAGGAGATGCCCATCAATTGGGGAATGGCTAAACAAGTTGTGGTATATGAATGTAATGGAAGACTATTGTGCTATAAAAAATGGGGAGGAGACAGTCTTCATATTCACCTAGAAAGGCCTATACCAACTGATGCTAAGTGAGAAGAGCAGAACCAGGAAAAATTTGTACGCAATCACAGACACATCATATGTGTGATGACCAACTTTGGTAAACTGGACTCTTCCCAGAAACACACAGGTATAAAAAACTCTGCAAGTCTCAGGATGGAAGGAGATGTCTACATTCAGAGAACGATCTAGAAAAAACAGAGTTTAAATGCAGACTGAAGCAATCTACATGCTATCGTTCTTTTCCATGTTTGATTCTCTTTCTTTTTCCCATTGTTCACTCCATTGGTTACAACCCTTCTATACAACCAGACAAATGTCCAATGTGAAAGTATTTGCAGATCCTATACTTGATTTCATGCTGCCATGGCAGGGGGTAGGGGGTTGGGTAAGAGGAAGGGAAGAAAATTTCAAACTCCAGGGATTCTAGAACTGAATCTTGTAAACTAAATGTAAATAAACGAATAAATGAAATTCTGTTTCTGGTCATCTTGGTGAATCATTTAAAATCTACAGATCTCAGGTCCCTCATCTGTAAAATGATGTGAGCAAACTAGAGCAGCCCTGAGGTACTTGGAATTTCAACATCTAAAAACCCATCATCATCACCTGGGCTACTTTACTATCTGTTAAACATGCTCGTACCTTAACCTTCCCCTATAATCCCATTTATTTCTACGCGATACCTTAACAGCAACTCCCTGGCAGTCAGTAACAGTGCTCTATAAATATGTGTGGTGATATTAATTTTTAACATAATAGAAGGGAAAAGTGAAGGGAGAGAAACATAAACAGATAGTATGGAGGAATCAAAGCACTGAGGTATTTGATGTATTTTTTTTTTTTGAGGAGGGAAGCCTGTGCATTTGAGTTTAAGTGACTTGTACAAGGTCACATGGCTAGTAAGTGTAAAGTGTCTGAAGCCACATTTGAACTCATGTCCTCCTGACTCCAGGGCTCTATTCACTGCACCATGTAGCAGCCCTGGTAGATTTCTTTTTTACTTCTAGAGAATTTAAATACCATATAGTCATGAAGAAAATTTCTCATAAAAATAGTTACATGTACCACCTGTCTGTTTTGAATCTTGTTCAATCCTACATCTGAAACTTCTTTTTTTAATTACTAAAGTGAAGCTTTCTTTTTTGCAGATGCTTATATTTTAGGGGTTCTTGTGGGAAGAACAATAGCTTACTTTTTTGTTGTTATTTTGAATTACATTCATTACTTCATTGTATGCAAAGATATCTTGGGGAGGAAACTCCTTTTTCTAGTGATCCCATAATAACAAGTCTGCTTTCAGTCTATGCACCTTAGATACCTTTTAGAGAAGCAGTAGTTATGGAAATATGAACTGATAACTCATCTACAATTGTGACAGTCCCCTTAATAGAGTTACTGAATACCCAGAAAATTCTTATCTCCAAAGTCCTTGTTAATTCAAAATGGTTTGACTTAGGAAGTGTATTTTTTTCAGTAAAAATGCCATTAAAGTGCATTCATGGCCAAGTGTGTTGTCAGTGTACCCCAAGGACCATGAACTTTTTCCACTTGACTTACAATTGAAAACTTGTTTTATGAGTTATCTCCCAATTGGATTGATTTTCTATTTTCATCTTCCTTGCTTGGCACAGTGCTTCGCAAATAGCCAATTCTTAAACGCATTTTCATTCATACATCCATCCATTCATGCATGTATGTCAGAGAAAGCATTCTAATCTAGGTTTTCCTCATTTCAAATGTGTCTTTGTTTCCAATAGTCTAAACTGCCTCTTCAATTAAAGTGCAGATAGTACTCTAAAGCTGTCAAAGTACCTTTCATGCTATGCAATTAGGGACTCAGAACACACTGAAACAGGTTTAATAGGTGTGATTATGCTCATTTTGCCAATTACTCATATGAGGTTTTAAGAGCATGTAACCAGTGTATGGTCATGTAACTAGTGTACTACAGAAAATAATATATAAACCAAGACTTTCATATTCCAACTTCCCAATAGCTTATCCACAAAGTAACATCATCATCATCATTGGTAATACAATTGCATGCATTTATTAGGTACCTACTATGATAAGTGCTGGAAACAAAATAAAGGCAAAATTAAAATTCTGACCCTCACTTGATAATGAATAAAATGATATTTAAATGGAGGAAATAGAGAAAAAACGTCAGCCAATTTACATTTTAGAAAGATGTATCAGAAATGCAGCATTCACATTGACTACAATAAGTATAAGTATGCTGATATGGTTATTAATCACAAAATGTAACAGGCTCTCTACATAAGAAATATAGCTAGAGCATTTACTTAAATACCAGAAAACTGAGTCCCAAAACCAGAAAGTCAAAGCCAACACAGTAGTTATGAAGTTGGCACATATAGTTAAAGTAGTATACATCCACATTCTCAAGCCTTCAAAACAGGACAGGCTACCTCAGGCAAAGATCCTCCTCTCCTCACTTGTGACAACTGCTCAGCATCCAGGCAGCTTGCTCCCAGCAGCTCCGGGCTCCCCACAGTTCCTGTCCCTGGCAGTCCTTAGCAAGAGTCCTTAGCAAAGATTCTGGCAGGCTCAAAGAAAAAGGAGTTCACACCACAACCACAGCCACCTCTGCTGCTGCTGCTGCTGCTGCTACTGCTTCCAGTCACCATGGCATGGCACAGAGGCACAGATGCTAGCTTGGTTCTGGTGTTCTTTTGCTCTACCCCTTCCTGCCACATCAGCAAGTTTAAGGGGCATGGAAAATCTTCAGATCCCAGTATCATTACAAAAGGCAGACATGCTCTTATTCTTCAGTCAAACGATCCTCTAGTCACATAATTTGAGAGTCTGAGGGAACTTCAGATGTCCTCCCTAGTTCAACTCATACACTAGAGAAATCCTGTGAAGCCAATCATGAGCAGCTTTCCAGAGGAGTGCAGCTGTAAACAGCTTTAAGGTTCTGCTTACGTAGTATAGTGAACTCTCTATTTATACAGCAATAAATTCAAGCAAAACATTCACAGAAAGCAAAGTACAGCATTGACAATCTTATAACATAACAAGTTATCACTAAAGTGACCATGTAGTTTTCACCAAAGTGGCCACATAGTTTTAAGGAAAAAAAATGTCATTTAGTAAGTTCTTAACTCAATGATCCTTAAGGAGCATGCCTCCTTAAGGGACACAAAGTAAAAGGTCAAAGTTCTCTACTCCTAGGTGACATGGTCTTAATGTCTCAGTGAAAAAGTCTTCTTTCTTCTTAAATGGATATTAGTTTCCAATCATCCTTAACTCAATCATCCTTAAGGAACAAGCGTCTTAAAGGACACAATGTACAAAGGTCAAAGTTCTCCACTCCTAGGTCACACTGTATCATGATCTTATCAGTCAACATTGAGTACCCAAGAAGAGGTCTTTCAATTTTGTCTCAGGGCCCGTTCTAAGATTCCATGGTTTCTCTTCTGTGGTCCCAGATCATGCCTGAATCTACCCAACTGTCTCCTGGATTCAAAGAATGCCAGCTCTCACCTCCTCGTTCAGTTCCCATTCCATATTGAAGCTCACAATGTCCAGTCCACCTCAAGTCCTTCACAGTTGCTGTTTCTAGGAAAACAAATCTTAACCGAGCCAAAACAACATCCATACCCATTGTCAACATCATCATCAATTCATTTTCTGCCTGTGAAATCAACACAGACTCACATAGAAGGTGTGAGAATTCAACACAAACCCACAAACAAGGCCTGATAACTCTTCACTAATGTCAGTATAGTCCCAGGACCTCTAAACCCCTTCTCCAGTGCTTCTGTAAACAGACAAGAAAATACTCTTTCAGGGCTTCCAGTAAAGGTCCCAGAGCTTCTGGCCAAAGTATCACAAACAAAAATCAACATAAACAGAACAGAAAAACAGAGTGTCTGGCCACCATAAAGTTCCCCTTCTCAATTCTGCCACTACAAGGGTTCTCTTCTCAGTTTCATTCTCTCCCAGCTTGGGCTTCTCCTTATATATGGTTATAAGCGCCACCCTGTTCCACCCTTTTCTGTTGCATCAGCAACAGGGGGTCACAAGTTGTGAAGTTCACAAGTTATGGGGTTCACCAGTTGTAGGCTTTGCAAATTCTGTTTCTTAATAAAGAGTTGATTATATATATATATATACAGATAGATAGATAGATAGATAGATATCTATCTATCTATATATACACATACATATATATATATATATAATCATGGGCAAGGCTTATAATAAACTTGAACTGAAACTAGGTGCTAAATAATTAAATAAGTGAAACAAGGTGTTAAGTACTTCTTTGCTGCCGTTACAAATCCCTTCACTTTGATGCTCAAAAGATGGCTTTCCAGTCTCTTCTTAAAGTTCTTCAGAGACAGAATCAACTCTTTTGAGAGAATACCTTCTACTTTTGGACAGGTCCAACTTTGAGGAGTAATCTAAAATTGTCTTCATCTAATTTTTACTTGTAACTCCTGGTTCTGATGTTAGCAGGCAGAAACATGGCTTGTGCCTCCTCTTAATTATATTCCTTGACATAAATGAACACAGTTATAATGTCCACCTGATACTTTCCTTTGCCCAAGCTATCTAATTCATGGTCATACAAAAATGTAAAACATCTAATTAGAAGCAAAAGATAAACTTTTGGGCAGGTGTGACAGACAATAAAGGGGAAAAAACATAAATAATTTATATTTGATATATAGATATAGATTTCTCTGTATTCACACACATACACATAAATACACACATATGTTATATGTGTGAGTCGAATTTCTGCAAACTTGGCATGTTCAGAGATAGAGGTGCTAAGATTTCCCATACAAACTCTTCAGTAAAATATTAAAAAATGTGCCAGGAGCAAAATATGATAAAGGAAATGAAAGCCGAACAGATATAAAGTCCTTTACCCAATCCCTGCCTGAAAGAGTCAGCCAGAATAGAACAAAAAACAAAAACAAAAAAAAAAAACCTCTTAACAGAGACAAGGTAGGGTAATTAGAAGGGAAGTTGACCAAGAGAAAAAGGCAGGATTTGATCAATGCTCAGACAGCTCATGCTGAAGGCCCAGTAAGAAAAAAAAGTCGGGGTAATGTGTGGGAATTAAAACATCTGAGGTCTTGTAGGAAGCTTGCTACCAGGACAATCAGCAGCAGATGATTGTGGAATCTAGATTAATAAATGTGCAAAAAGAAGAAAAAGAATAATCCTAGTTAAAAATCTCTATCCTACTACCCAGATGCTGAGGCAAATCTCTAATAAAGCTTAAATTAATCTTATCTATTCTCTACAGGATCAAGAAGGGCCTGATTAGATCAATCAAAATTAGGAAAGTGTGCAGAAGCTGACCCAACTATCAAGCCATAATCAAGAAACTGCAGGTGGAGATATGAGGAAACAAATGAGCATATTAAATATAATTTAATATTAAAAATGATTAATTCAAGTATACAAGTTAAGCCTTAAATAAGAAAGTAAGACAACAAACAATCTCATTAGATTCTCAGAGAAAAGAATATGATCACAAGTATTATCAGAGTAGGAAAAGGACACATAAATAAATAAATGAATGA
>JAQQSU010000039.1:52109-104317 GCA_028627135.1 Pseudochirops cupreus | reverse complement strand
CCTGAACTAGGTAAATGATATTTGATCGATTAAAGTAAGATTGTTAACCCATTTTGAGTTGCTTTCCTTTAGAAAAGCAGATCTAAGAACCTGTGCTAGTAGCCGCCCTGGGTGTGCTAGGGTGCTTGCCGATACACACTGTCTACACTCAGTCCTGACTAGGAATGATTTGCTTGGAGCAGCTGAAGTTCACTCAAGTGGATTTCACTGTTTCTCTTTTCCCTCTTTCATTAGCACTCTGCTCAACAGCTGGCATTTTATTAAATCAAAGAATACGAACACTATGATTGTCAATAAGAAAGCACACCAGAAATAAACAGATTATTTTTACTGTTACACAGAGTTGCCCTGAACCTCATAGAATATAAGCTTCCACAACATGCTTTATTTTTAAAAAATTTTAAAGTGTGACACAAGTTTGTCTTTAAAAAAAATTAGGTGTCATATGTAACTTTTTATGCAATATTAAATCATTTTTCTCATCATGTACACATGAGATGAATGAGAACAATTATCTTCCCTAAAATTATTTTGTTTTGTTTGGGGCGGGGGGGGCTTGAAGGGGAGGAAATGGGGTAAGATCTGGACATCGAATTTCTAAGATATAGGGAACTTCTGGCCTATAAACTCCCTAAATCAGCTCAAGTCAGCATCTGCTGTGCAGCATATAGATTTGCCAATTTGGAGCATTTAGAGGTTAAATGAACTGTCCATAGTAATACTGCCATATGTTTCAGAAGCAGTATTTGAACCCATGCCGTCTTTCCTGACTCCAAGACCAACCATCTACCCACTATACATAATTCAACTTTTCTCCTATGTGCCCAAACTCAAAAGTTTATGTTAAAAGATACTTTAAAAAATAACCCATCGTAGCTAATATACTCTAACAAGATAAAGGAAATTCTATTGGGCTACTGAAAAGATACACAGCAGTTTACACTGTCTGAGCAAATCACAACGTTCAGATCTGTTGGACAACTAGGACATGGCTTAGACTTTCTCAGTTCCTTCATCTACAACATTCTCTCATAGTGTGCATTTTCCTCTCTGAAAATGGGGATTAAGTATTTGTTCCATATGACTGTGCCATGCAAAAATCTGTTTCTTTTCTCAACATAGTCATCTGTGCTTGCCAATGCCCATAACTGACTTTAAGCCGAATCTTGAAGTAGGTAAATTCTATTTGCTTCTTGCTACTCACTTATAGTTTTTAAATTTGGCTCCCAAACCCTCTCCCTCTCCTGATCCCAAACATTTAGTCTCAGGCTAATAAATTTGTTTTGTGGGATAATCAGTGAAGAGAGATTTGAAATTTTGAAAAGAATGCCTCGAGATCAAAGCTTAGCACTGAGGAATGAGTCTAAGAAACCCATACCAAACATATTTCTAGTCCTAATCAAACTCTAAATTGGCCTTGGCATATCCTGAGATTTAGTGCCAAAGAAGCCTGAGACTAGATAGGCTAGGCTGGAATAGGAATTTATGAAGGATGCAAAGATCAATTTCTCAGACTTAGGCTTCATTAACTCTAGATTGCTATTCCTCTCAAAAGGAACTTACTTTTGGCCCTAAGGCTTGGTTTATATTTGTTACTAAATTTCTCTGATTCCTGAACCCTAAACTTAAGCACCAAGCTTCTTAACTTTACAAGCTCCTGAATCCATTTGACTCCCAGTGTTCAGACATATGGTACAACCAAACGCTTCTCATATACTCTACTTTTAATTTTTTCCCTAACACTAGCTACCTTTCTAGCTGCCTTTGGCTAGTACCCTGCTGCTCAATAGTGCACTTTCAATGATTCTTTACACGAGGAAAAGAGAATGAGCAAAATCAGAAATAATCCAATGTTTAAAATGGACCTATGTAATCTGGGACTAGGTGGTCCTAATATTCTAAGGCTATTCCATATTAAAAGTATTTAGTCCAAGCTTGTCTACCATGGTGCCTATCCAGCCAAATGTGGCACTGACCCAGAAAGGAATAGCATTCGCACATCAGAAGAGTACTTCACTATATAGGCAGGTCTCTAGATTCTTGATGTTGTCATATACTTGCATCAGAGCTTCAAAATCAAATAGATCCAAAACTCCATTGATGTGAACATTTCCTACATCATACTTCATTCTGTGTGCTTCTTGTCCAGCTCCTCCCATAAATCTTCCTTACATGATGAATTCCACATATATGGAAATTTCCTCTAGGCTTCTTCCTACACCATTTTTACAAAGGCTGGAAGGGGGAAGACTAAGGTATATGCATTTCTAAGCTTTTAGTTTTATAAACACAAGGCAAACCATGAGCTTCTTATCTTCGTTAAATTTTCAGTTTAAAAAATAGACAATTGGGAACACATTCCTTAATGTGGAAAAAGCCAGAGTATCATGCAGAATTAGAGAAAAAGCCAGATTAATGTGATATAAAGGAAATAGAATCAGATGTATTTCATTGTAGGACATTACACTAAGCAATGATACAGAAAATAAAATATTTTCATTAGAAAACAAATTATTGGAATTAAGAAAAAGCAAGATTTCTTTTTGCATGAAGGAACTACAGGTGTCTATACCAGAGAAAAGAAGGCTTTAGACACATAACTGGAGGGGAACTTGGAAGCCATTCTCAACTGAAAGACTGTGAAACCAAGTCTAAGAGAAATGAGGTGAATGATTCAAAGTTAAACAGATGCTAAGTAGTGTAACCAGGAGCTGAGCTAAGGCCCCCTGACTCCAATCATTGAGAGGAGAGGGAAAAGATTTATAGTTGTTCTAAAGTATTTAAAGGACCGTGTTGTGGGAAAAAAAGGATTTGGCTTTTTTTGCTTTTATCCAGGAAACTGACCCAGGAGCAATGAATAGAAATGAAAGGAAGGCAGATTAGGCTCAAAAATAACATCTAGCTTTTATATAGCATTTTAAAATTTGCAACTAACTTGATAAACATTTTTTATCGTCACAATAATTCTGTGGGTAGATGTTCTTATCCCCATTTTGCAGATGAACATAAAATCTTTTTTCAAGAAATTGAGACAGAGTTTAAACGCCCAGGGTCACACAGCTAGTAAGTGTCTAAGGCTGGATTTGATCTTCAGTCTTTGTGACTCCAGGTACAAAGCTCTGAGGCTGACTGCACCACCTAGCATAGCCTCTCAAAAAGAGAAAGGTAGTAGAATGGATTTCCTCAGAAATTAGGAAGTTTCCTATCACAAGACCTCTTCCTCATGGCTGGGTGAACATTGATCTTGGATGTATTATTCTACACAATTCTTCAGATACAGGTTGGACTAGATGACCTCCTGTATCCCTTTTAATATGATGCTGTGAATCTGGAAATGGAAACCCATTAGGTCTAAGCTTGCACACTCTTAACACATTTCCTTTATCTTGATGTCTATTAGTAAAAGTCTACCTTCTTCCTCTACATGGAAATTCTGCTTCAGACTACATCTAGTCTCTTGTGTGCACCAATGTTATTATTTCTACTTCAATACACATAAAAGGTAAAATAAGGGAAATATTTAAGTGTTTCTACTATTTACCTTCCGCAATTCTTCTAAAGTATAAAAATAAGTTTTCTTCATGTGGAGTATGTTACTTTAGTGGACCAAAATGATGATATAATTCATTCAGAAAAAGAGTGAGAAAGTACTTTATTTTAGTCATACTTACTTAAAAGCATAGTAGTGAAAGTAAAGCAAAAGCCTTTGAAATACAAATGAAAAATATATATGCCCAATTATATACACACTGTGAATGTCAAAATATTTCTGATGCATCCAATGTTCAGTGTGGTTTTTTCATTAATAATTATAGTAATTTCACTTACTTCCATTACTTAAGTGTATACGTCCAGATAAATATGTCTACTAAAGGACTGAAAAATTGCCATGTTCACACCCAGTATGTATGTCTACATGAAATCTCAAACAACAATTGTTTCTTTTAATTAAATGGAAATGAAGCAGTTTTTGGTGCAAATGTTATCAACTGATTGATTTAGCATTTTAAAAAATCTTTTCAGTTACACTATTTTGCATCCTATATTCAGACCTTGAAGAGATAGAGTTCAAAGTCACTGTAAAATGATATGATGTCTCACGTATCCAGACTTCAACATCTATCTAACAGTAAATTTCCTACATTCACAGGCATGCACTAAACACACACAAACCCACACACATACACACACAAACACACACACACACACATGCACACACATCAAAGGTATCATTTGATGAAACTTTGGTCGTAGGAAAGAAAAGTGAGCATTTCTGAAGAATCCTACACGGTCACGTGAATAAAAACTGGTGGGTGGCTTTAATGTAAGTAGGAGGAAAAAAGTCAATTCTAAGAAAAAGAAGGGTTGATACCCATTTGGAAAGACATGAATTATTTTTAGCTCTAAAGAGGATGTGGTGGTTAACATGAAGCTTTAAGTTCTATGATTTTAAATGTGGCATTTCTTGTTACAAAAATGCAATCTTGCACATTGCTAAATCTAAGTAAATAAAATGACATCTTCAGGCTATTAAATTCATAACAGGAATGTTTTATAAGTACAAATTTGTCTGTTAGCAATAATACTACATGAGGACAAAATTTGATTTAAATATAGGGTAAATGTAGGAATAACTTTTGCACATTTAAAGCTTTTCACCAAAAAATTCGTAGAGGGATTAAGTCTGAAAAAGGACAGTATTCAATTAACAAGTTTATGCATCTCAGCTCAACAGCAATAATAGTTGCAGATTTATCAAGTTTCTGAGCTCAGATTTTTCTTTAGATATGTTCTCCCAGATCTCCTCAGTTTCCCTCTCTTGTGTTGCTGAGAAGATGACATGATATAGTGGCAAGAGCAAAGATTTGGAACCAAAAGTTAGTTGAACTCTCTGAATCTCAGCTTTCTCATCTGTAAAATGAGAGAGTTGGGGTAAATGGCCTCTGAGGTCCTTTCCAGAGCTAAGTCTATCATCCTACAAAGCTTTTATTAAAATGAAATTAATTCTTCCAAAATTATAAAGTAAGGTGGTTGATGTCCTATGATGATACTGAACTCATTATCTTCTCCTCCCCGCCAAACCCTCCTCTTCCAAACTTCCCTATAACTTTTGAGCACACCACAATCACCCAGGTTCCCAACCTAGGTCTCATTCTTGACTCCTTACTTTCCCTCACCTCCCTTTCCATCCCATAATGAGTTAAGGTACTTTTGTGACATCTCTTGAATATACTCCCTTCTCTCCTCTAACACTGTCACCACCCAGATGCAGACCTTCATCACCTTATGCTTGGACTACTAAAATAGGTTGTTGGTGGGTCTGCCTGCCAAAACCCTCCCCCCACTCCGGGCTACTCTCCATTCACCCGTCAAATAATCTTCCTAAAGCACAAGTCGGACTATGTAATCGCCATACTCAATATATTCCAGTGATCAAATATAAAATCCTTGTTTTGGTCCTTCATAACCTCCTCCCTAACCTTTGACCTTCTCCTATCTTCTCATACCTTACTACCATCATCACTGCCCCTCAACATAAATAGTGACTGAGTGACACTGGTCCCATCTCCCAACATGGCTGACCCCCATATCTGGAATAAACTTTCCTCTTCATACCACTACCTCTTGTCTTCAAGTCCCTTCTAAACTTGAAGTTGCCTTCAAGTCCCTGCTAACCTGTACCTTCTACAAGAAGCCTTTTCCAGATCTCTCTTAATTCTAGTACCTTCCCTCTATTTATTATTTCTAATTTCTCCATTATAGAGCTTTTTGTACATGGTTATTGGCATGTTTTCACCCCCAGTAGATTGTGTGCTCTGGGAGAGCAGATTGCTTGTGTATCCCCAGTGCTTAGCAAGGTACCGGGTTTTTTAGGTCTTTAATAAATGGTAGTTGACTAGCTGACCATGTAATGAACCTATTCTTGGAAAAGTGAAAGTTTTGGGAGAAAGGGAAGGCTTTCATTGTATTCATGCATTCACTTTAGAGTATAATAATAATAATAATATTAACAATTGTTATTCATATAGTGATTTATGATTTACAAAATAATGATTTCTTATCCTGCCCTCCATTCAAAGCATTCAGCTTTGAATTTTTCTCCCTAGTATTTAGTTCTCATTGGACTTTCAGCTGCAGTGATTGGGGTGGGGGGGCATCATAAATCTCTATTTCTATCTATCTATAACGCGTATTTGTATGTGTATACACATATGCATGTGTATATATAAACACATGCATGTATGTATGTGTATACGTATGTGTGTATATGTATACATACACATGTTTGTTTATATGTGTGTGTATTTAAAACCACTTGCCCCATAACTATACCCATATCTGCATTTATCTCCTGATTTATACTTAGTGCCACTGAAGTTCATTGAAATTGACTTCAAGACTCAGTTAAAGTATTACCTTCTATGTGAGGTTTTTTCTGATTCCCACAGATGTCAGTGCCTCCATCAAACAAAATAATTTTTATTTATTTTATATGTACCTATATACTCATATATTTGTTCTCCTGATAGAATGAATACAAACTCTTGGAGGACATGATCCTCTTTGGGTTTTTTTGTTTGTTTGTTTTTGACTTTTGTTTTAATTTTTTTAATCCCACGTCTTGCATATACTAAGTGGTTAATAAATATTTATTAATTGATTGATTTACTACTAAGTTCCACAGCCTATTTCTTCCCAAATACAGCTAAACTGTAGCAACACAGACATTTGTTCAATGTAACCCAGCCATGTGCTTCTACTCCTAAAAGAAGAAATTGCTATTTTTATGCACATGCTAAGTTTAATCACTACAGTTAATCATAACTATAATTTTATCAATATTTCCAATGAAGACAATATTTATAATTGGGATCTCTATTTTGTAGACATACTTTTTCAGAGTTAATTAACCAAAGATGAAATAATTTAAGATATTCCACTGATCGACATGTAATAACATTTTACTTGTTAAATTGAAGACGGAGGATAAGGATGATTATCATCCCCATCCTCATCATTAGGGACAGGATGTTATGGTGGATAAAAGGCCAGCTTCAGTGTCAGGAAGAGTTGACACCTCTGATTGATGCATACCTGACTATGTAACCGTGAACAAATCAGAGCTGTTCTCAGTTCTCTTTAGGCAATGGTAAGAATATCCGTATCTTTGTATATCTCTATATAACCAGAGCTTAGCAAAGTGTCTTTTATATAGCAGGTACATAATATATGCTTATTGATTGAATACAAATTAATAGATAGTTGCCAATTGGTAGAGTGAGTTTCCACATGAATATTTACTCAAACTGATGAAATCACTGGTCAAAAGCCACAAAACAACAACTAATAACATCACTAATGAGAACACATTATAGTGTGAAGAATGCTAAGGTTGGACATTCTTACTGCTTCTCCGTCTAATGAGGAGATTGAAGTAGAGGATCTCCAAAGTATCTTCCAATTTGTAACTTGTAATCCCATGGAAGAATAATTTACATGTTAAGATTTACAATGTGTTCTCTTCCAAATGACCAATATAGGTATTTACTGTATAAATTATGATCTCCATTTTACAGATGATGAGGAGGGAGGATATTCTATGCATGCAGGCCTCCAAGAAAAAAATGCCCAGAGTCAGAAAATGAAGTGTTTTGTTCAATAAAAAGCGAGGAGAACAGTGCCAATGGCATGGTAAGCAGTGGAGGGGAACAAGATGCTATGAAGACTAGGAAGGTAAAAGAGGGCCAAGTTGTGAAAGACTTTAAAAGCTAAACAAAGGATTACACCTTTTGTGGTGGAGGTAATAGGGAGACACCAGAGTTTATTGCATGGGGAAGAATCGGGCATGATATGATCAAACCTGTGCTTTATTTGACATCTGAGTAGAAGATGGATTGAGTAGGAAATTAAAAAAACATTTATTTAGTGCCTACTGTGTGCCAGACACTGAGTTAAATGATGGTGATATAGACCTGAGGAATGAAGCAATCCTTATTCTTAGAGTTGCCAGACTCATACTTTGGACTTTGCCAACTTGGTTGGATCTAACAGAGACCATTCTCTCTCCTGGTTTAACCCCTGAGAACTCCATTGACAGCCTCACCACAATGAGACTTTGAAGAGTGACTTTAGAAAAGGTAAATTTATGTAACAAAATAATCTGTTTTTACAACAGTTTAGCCAATATTAGTCAATTTCCAAGTTAATTCAAATAAAATGACTCTAAGCTGTTAAATTAGAAATTGAGTTTTAAAAATGAGTTTCCTGGATGTTTTTATTTGTTTCTTTCTCTGTTTGCCTTATGGCAGTTTTAGAGACACAAAGGCAGCTTTTCAAAAGTCCCAAATGGCTTTTAATTCTTTTTTCTCACCTCCATCAGCGTTGGCTCCTTGACTAAGGGACACTTATTCCACTCCTTTATGCCTTTGTTTACTGCCAGAAAGGCAGGACCTGTTTATGAACCACTTTGAGATTAGGGTTTAGGACACATTCTGTATCAAGTGCGAAGTGTTGTCATTAGCATTTTCTTCTGTTGGTGTGAGGTGATATGTCCCCCTATTGGGTTTACAGCAGTAATCTGAACTAAGTCCTTTTTCTAAACTCGAGGGAGATACTCAATCAGGAAATGGCACATAGTGACTCCAGTGGAATAAAACAGAGTTATCAGGATACCCCGTCTGGGGCAATATAATGACTCTCTTGGTGACAGATTGTCTGCTGCCTCATAGGATTCATAATGAGCACTTTTCTGAAGGAAATGGTTGTGCTGACTTTGCTTTCAGGTGACCCGCCAGGGCATAGCCCCTGTCAAATGGTGCCACTTTACTTTTCAGTGGGGGACAAAGGTTCCCTAAAAATGGCGCCTAAGAGTTTCACTGAAACAGTAGTTTTGTTACTGCTTGGGAGGTGCCTTTAATCAACCACCAGAAGAGATTTACAAACAAGGTGATTTACAGAGCAGAGAAGGTCTTTCTCCTGGGACCTCCATCTGCCCTAGCTGCCTTAAATTTCCATTTCCTTCACAGAGGAGTACTAAAGTTAGTGTTAAAAGAAATACACCTGGAAATGTGTTCCTCCTCCTCCAGACAAAAGAGAAATAGTTGTGGACTATGTCCACAGGCTACTTGAGCAGGCAAACCTGAGCGGGTGGCACTTGGGTATGAGGGGGTGGCAGGTACCCTGCATGGCATAAAAATAAAAAGGAGAAAGAGGAAACTTCCTCTCAGACATAGCAGTTAAACTCAGATTTCATCTTTTCTGAATTTCAAAACAAGTTTACTTAACTCTTTTATGACACCTTTTTGTTATGTTCTGTTGAGCACAATCAAGTGTAAAAAGAGACAAAGAGGATAAATAACCCAAGAAAGTGGTACTTTGACCAAAACATAACATGTTAAGATTAAGAAACATTGAAGATGAAGACAGGTCAAAATTGCTATTTCATGAGAATTGTGGAAAAGCTAATCTAAGAAGATTTCTTGTCATCTCTTAGAGGGCAGAAAATGACTAACTTAAGGAAGATAGAGAAAACTGCACAATCTAATTCTAGCTCAAATCGTAGAATAGTTTTAAGGTGGAAGGGCCCTTAGAGATCATTTTAGTACAAACCCAAAGAGCCCCTCTTTCCACAGATGAGGAAATTAAGACTTACAGAGAGGTTAAGTGACATGTCCATGGTTATACTGCTGGTTTCAGAACCAGAGTGCCACGATTCTACCCATTAGGTGACTCTATTATCTGAATTACTTTTAGGGAATATCAACCAAGTAGGGTATAGATTTGAAAACTACTTTTGCTGACTATGTAAGTCACTTATTTAGACAACTCCTCAAATTATGTAGGATGTTGATGCTGACCAAACCATGGAGGACAGACAATAAAAGAGTAGGAGCCCATAGCTGTTGCTAGACTTCTCAATTGTTCTGTGACTAAAAAGTTCCAAATCTTCAAATAAATGAAAGATATTGTAGAAGATATTCCTGAGGACAGATGACTTGTAAGGTCCCCTCTAATTCTACTGGTTTATAATTCTATACCCATTTATTCATCCCCCAGACTCGATTACATATACCTTTTATGCCTACCCTCCAACAAACAATATTTGCTACGTTTTTAAGTCTCATTCAAATACTTTTTCATCCAAAATTCTTTGTTGATTGTTGATCATATTTTCTCAATGTCTCCCTTTTTTAATTCTCAAACCTCAGCTCCTGGACTTCAGGGAATTCATTCTTGTACTATGATACCAGCTATTGCTTTCCTCACAGTCATACATATTTGTCTAATCCTACAGCAATAGTGCCAATTTATAGTGTAATTCACAGAAGAAAACTACTGGCCAGATTCATGTAGGTCCATTAGGCAAGAGGCAGGAAAAGAGACATGAAGGAGTTACTTGTTTTGCTCTGAGACAAGTACCATAGTTCCTGTGAACCTGACCTATGCAACATGGGGAAATGGACCTTGTTTTCTGACCTGATAACTGATTCATTTAGCCCTTTGAGGACTCACTCATAAATCTATGTTTCTTATAACATGCTAGTAGTTCTGAGTACCCCGAGGCACCATTGAAAATGTTAGAATAGGAAACATATTTAGGTAATAGCTGTTCAAAGCTCTAAGAAACACTCAGATAATTACAAATGGTCTCAGAACTTTTTTTTTTCTTTCCCTTTCTTTCCATTTTTAAAACCCCAAACACCAAAGGTAGTAGGTTTTACAGTAGTGGACAAGATGAGGTGACTAGTCTAAAGAGATTTACTTCTCTGAGGAGAAGAAACGGAAAGGGAAGTGGAAATGGATTGGAGTCAAGAGAATTAATGAGAAAACAGAAAGATTTTTTTTTTAATTTAAAACAGTATAGCAATAACATGAAATAGAGGAGCACCGGCAGAAAAATCTGTATTGGCTATGACCTTTACTATTTACCTTTAAGATACAGTGTAGAATGTTTTCATTTATTAATTTGCATTTGGACTTGAGTTCTAATCCTAACTCTCAAACATATTACCTATATGATCTTAGGCAGGCAATTTAATCTCTGTTGGCCTCAATTTCTTCATTTGTAACATAAGGAGATTAAACAAGGCAACATCTTGTTCTGGGATAGAAACCAAACTTCACTACATCAGGTTGGATTTGACTGTCTATATGCTGCAGACTCAAATTTTCTTTTTGCCACTTACCTTAATATTCTACTTCTATTTCCATAAAAGAATGTCAGTGATTTTCAGAAGAGACATGGGATATAGGAATGACGGAAACTTTTGTGGAGATTGGACAACTGAGTACATTTGAAGAATGGGCCTGTGATATTTAAGATTATATTGTTTGGGTTATTTTTAGGTCCATACGAGAGGTCTACATTCCAAATACTGAATAAGATTCTTGGTTGTAAGGACTTAAGCATATTTTCATATATGCCATCTGTATAAATTCAGCTTGCAAGTTTGTAGAAAATAATGAAGATTTTTAAATCAAATAAAAATACGTTATGAATAAAGACCAGAGATGACTTTTAAAAATCACACTAAATAGCTAGTTTCTAAGAAAAAAATTTATTTTTCATCGATACCAGCTTGTCCCATGATATCCCGCATGTAGGACACACCTATATTATGTCTGTAAACAGTATGTGTTTGAGGACCACTACACTGCTCCTCTGTTAAATGGTTGGGCTTAGCTAATGGATTTATAAAGTCTTGTCCAAAGCCTATTCTATTCTATTTTTCTATGAATATTTAAATATTTATAATTATTATATCATATTATAATTATAATATGATATTATAACTACAAATCAAAGAATTGTAGACTCAGGGATACCCATCTACTCTTATGAGGGAGACTGTCTAGTTAGGATGGGTTCTGGCCACCCCAGTTACATAGATTGCATCTCCCTAGGGTTTCTATAGAGTATTTAACAGTCTAACTCCCCTAATTTCACTGAGTTATGGAAATGTTCTGATTCTAGTTTCTAAGGGCATACCTCATTCTCATTTATACTGGTCAAAGTGCTAGAAGTGTTTGAATGACAGGACCTTATGGAGTGTTCTCTGTCAATTTGGTGGAGTGTTCTAATAAGGTGCTCTATAGTGGCCCCATTTCTCAGTTTAACATTTTCATTTAAGACACAGATAATGACGTAGATAAAGGTATAAATGATACATGTATTAAATTGTCAGGCAGCATATATCTAAGCTAGATAGCTGACATGCTGGTTGATAATCAGAATCCCAAAATATTATACAAAAACAATGGACTAAATTTCATTTTGCAATACAAGAATGTACCCATGAATTTATTGATGCATGCAGTCATGCTTTCCAATAGTTCAAATTAAAACCCATCCACACTTTCTCAACCTATGTGATCCCACAAAGCCTCTATAAATAATCCAAACCATGAGCTGGTAGCCTTCACTTGAATTACTTAATAGTCCATGAGTACCAATGCAAATGAAAATTAGTGGTATTAAATCTTATATTTGGTTTTAAGAAGTCAGCTACAAGATTGGGAGAAGCATAGATAGACCATCATCCATGTAAAACAAAAATCCATGATTTAGAGGATTGCAAACCAACAAGACTCAATATGAATCAATAGTATGAAATTACAGCCAAAAATTAATATAATCTTAAACTGTATTTCTGGAGATTTTCAATTAAAGGCTAGATTGTATAACTTGTCAAGGATGATACATTAGGTATTCATGTTTAAGAACAGGTTGGACTAGTTGACCACTAAGATTCCTTCCAACTCTAAGATTCCGTCTTTCTTGTTGTTGTGCTGATGCCTTATTTGTGGGATAATAATGGCTCTATCTTTGAAACTTATCCCAATATCATCTTCGACAAATGAACAGAAGACAGAGATAAATGCTTCTATCTTAGAGAAGAGGCTGACTATTGTTGGTTTGGTTTTGGTGTGTTTATTTTTTCTACTGGATTATAAATTTCTTGAGGACAGAGACCATGCCAGAATAGCAACATGCTTTACATATAATGAAACACTTATTGAATTAATGGAAGCTATTCAGTTACACTTCTATTATTTTTCCTATTTATTGAGAAGTTAGGACACTCAGAAGATGCAGAAAACAGGGTTGCTGGGTTTCCCAAACTACCAAGGCACGTATATAATCCTAATGAATCTTTTGTCACTTGGTCCCATTTACAGGTGCCTTTTCGACTATTCAATCATATGCGATAGTTGGGAAGATAAATGAATTGGGAAAAAGCAGGGAACAATACTGCAGTATTTTAATCTGTCACAGCATTTCTCCCTCTTCAAAGCTTACTTGACAACTGCATTTATTTCGTATTGCAATTGCTACAGGTTAATAATATTGTTTTATCAGGAAACATTTATCTTGAGGAAGAAAGTTATCCTAATACAGCAGATAACTTATCCAAGGACAAATAGAAAAGGGAACATTTCTAGAGGGTAATGTTAATGCCTGCAATGCTATAAAAATAAATGAAATCTGATTAACACTATTGGGGAGAAAAATAAGTCATAGTTTCCATGAAATATTGTTTCCCTGATTAGGACCATTTCTATTTTTGTCAGCTTAAAACATTGTATTAAAGATGAGATGACTTTAAAACTTTGACAAATATCTCCAAGCTCTATGATTATAAATGGTGCTGTAGGCTTATAATCCTAACGTTTTATTCCAAAGTCTTTTACTTTATAAATTGAGGCAAAGCACATGAGGGATTCAGAAGATTCCAATGAAAGGTTGTCTAAAGAGATAATAGTTTTTAAAGGTTTTTTTTGATGATGAAACTCATTCTAAGGGAACTTTTCCAAGCAAAGGTGAAAGCCCCCAAAATCCACATGTAAATTGTTTATTTCATTAATTAGATGTATTGATTCTTCTTTTTTTTTAATTAATGAAAAGCACTGGTGTATGGTTGACAAAGAACTGGCCTCAAAGACAGGAAAGTGTATTGTTCCCATCCTGCGTCTGATAAAACTTGTATGATCCTCAGCAAGTTACTCTTGGTGACCTAGAAAGGCAACTCCAAGACTTTAAGTTGGGAGGAGGGGCAGAATCTGAATTCTTTGTCTGGAAGTTCCCTATGCCATTGAAATCACAGGTCTGGTTCCTATCCCTCTCATTTTTCTCATTCAAACAAGGTTAGTCCATTTTCACCTCTACCATTATTAAGCCTGTTGTCTATTCAATAGCAAATGAATTCTCTGTAAAGTCATAAACCCTTGCCCACAGTCTTGGTCAGGATTTCTATATTCTTTATTGTGGAACCAAGTCTATTCTAGAATGAACCATTAACCTATAAGGGGGAAACAGTTTGGGCTTTATTAATGGAAGTGCAGAATGTGTGAGTTGCTTGCCTTCTTAAAAATTGATCAGCTAAATCATGTGCAGCACATGAAATACTCTTTTTTTGCATTGTGTAATTGCTTGCAGCATTCTGCAGTTTCTCAAAATGCATTGCACAACTTTGCAAGGCCACAGCTAAGCCAGTTAAAATATAGTTGGGAAGCCAGCGTTGTGCAAGAACCCAAGTCCGGGGTTTACAGTGCTGCAGGTGTGGTTCTATAATCTTACCTCACTAATAACAGTAATAACTTATATCCTTATGTATCTTTCTTTAAGAAGCTCAAATTTTACAAATATGATCCTGATAACTCAAAAGACTTCCCTGTAATTAGAAGGGTGCAGGGTTAATTAAAATCTCTTTTAAGGACAAATAAATTCATGATATCTTGTACTGACAGTTAACTATTGTTGTGTACTCAATTGCTGTCTTGTTACTGTATGGAGCTATTCAGTGGGCCACAAATGTTGGGCAGAAGGAACATGAACAGGATGAAGAGAAGAGAGGGTAATGAACTGCACTTGAATCAAGTCTTATCAATCAAGACATATCTTCTGCCAAACTAGTTCCTGTAAGAGTCAGGGCCCAAAGGCTAAAATCTTTCCAAAAGAGGAGCATAGAAATCATGAGATCATGTCATCATGCAGAAGCTCAGAACTGTAAGGGGTCTTAGATGACATAGAAGACATGAAAGTTAGGTTGTTTCAGTTGCTTTCTAGATCTAATATTCCTAATTTAATAAGTGATGGATGATTGAGCCTTATCACAAGGTTGCATTGTCATATGATCCTCACTTAAACTATACCTTCTAAAATTTTAGGTGGCCCTCATTTGTTTAGGGGCAGCTAGGGACACTGAGACTAGAGTCACAAAGAGCTGAATTCAAATCAGGCATCAGGCACTTACTAGCTGTGCGACCCTGGCAAGTCAGTTAACCCTGTTTGTCTCATTTGCCTCATATGAAAACAAGATGAAAAAGGAAACAGCAAACCACTGCAGTATCTTTGTCAAGAAAACCTCCCCAAAAGGAATCATCAAGTCAAACACAATTGCAAAGAACTAAACAGCAACTCCTTTGCTTGGATATTTATTCTGCTTGTTATATGGAGTATTTACTCATTTTTCTGGTTGGGATAGAGACTTTTAAAGAAGCAATAGAAAAAAACCAAAGTAAAAATAAGAGAAATATCTCCTGTTAACTGGTACTTTTTTCTTTCTAATTAGCATCTGTTACAAGAAGCAGGAACCAGGCAGCTAGAGGGCTGTTATATTTTCAATTAAGAAAGTGAGAGAAAATCCTTTCTGACTGGAGATAAAGATTTTGTAGTTATCTTAAAAAGTTGTAACTAACACTAAAATTAAAATAATATGCTATCAGCAATATATTAAAATTGTCTTCTGCCTTGAATTCAAATTCAATTCAATTCAATGAGTACTTCCTAAGTTGCTACTATGAGCAAGGATTTGTGGGAGGAATTGGAGGAGTATTGCTACATATTTACTTATAAGCTCCATGTTTGATTTTTCTTTGTAACACCAGACTTAGCACAATGTCTGTTGACATATAGTAGTTGATTAATAAATGCTTGTTTATTGATTTGTTAGAAGTTAAATGAGAGCAGGATAGTAGTAACTGAGGTTTCAGGACATGATGGGGAAATTAAGAAAGGATTAGGGCCTAGAATGGAGCAAAGTCAGCAAAGAGGAGTAATCAAATTTCCATGAAGGTATGAGATGAGGCAGAGGATGATAAGATACAATTATTTTCCTAGAAAATCGACAAAACTGCCAAGTTAAACTTTTAGGAAACCACTGAGTCACACTCTTGGGCTAGTACAAACCTGATAAGCCATAAAAATGAAAAATATTCCTGTGATTGAACAATATTCCATCCCCCGTACTCCTTTTTCATGACTAGAGTAACTAACATAATATAACTGGGATGGTCAGTTCTGGGAGATTCAGTGTGTTCATATTTCCTGAATCCTTTACTTTTTCACAGAATTTTACAGTTGAAAGGACGTCAGAGGGCATCTAATCCTACAAGTAGCTAAGCAAGAATCCCCTGAACACATGCAACAAGTGGTCATTCAGCCTTTGCTGAAAGACAATTAGCCTTTCTTTTCCACAGCTCTTGTTTCCATGATTTACCTCACATCTACTCTGTATGTATCTTATATGTCTGGTTATTTTTATGCTTTCTTCCTCATTAGAAGATGTGGTACATAATAACGTTGTGATTTTTTTTTCATTTAGTAACTAGGTTTTCTCATTGAGTGATTCATTGATTTTCCATGACAGTTCTACTTCAACACCTCATTGAAACAAAGAAGATAATGTGTTCTTGAAAACTATCCCAGGAGTGGATAAGGTCTGGCAGATCTTACCATGCTTTAAAGGCTTCAAGTATCATTGGCCTCATCTAATTGACATGGGAGCACATATCAAGTTAAGAAGTCATTTGACAAACAAAAATGTTTTACATTATACCACTTATTTTTATGTTCCAGAACTTACATGGGCTATTTTTGAAAACAAAAAAACCAAAAAGGAACAATGTCAGAGCATCATCAGTTATTAATTGAACAGTGCCTATGAAAAGATAGGATGGAACCAAATAATGTCTAATTTCCCTTTGGATGTTCTGCTTCTGCATAGGTGCATAATTGTGCTCCTAGGAGTCTTTTAAAATGCCATACTCTTACTAGACACTGTGAAGTTAGCCCTAGAACTTCAGCTTTTCTCTTCCCTCAGATGACCTAACCCGCTCTCACAACAGCTTCTCTCTTAATAATGAGCAGTCTGCAGTATAACCAATTGTATCAAAGTGTACCAGTGAACATCAGGAAGGAATATTTCAGAGTGAGAGAGATGAGTAGAAAAGCTTTTATTGAGGGGAAATTGGGGCCACTAAGTTTGAGATTTAAGAGAAGAAGCAGTGTCATATAACACTCGGGTCTGGACGTGGACTTTTGCTTAGAATGGCTACTTGGGACTACAAAGGTGAATATAAGAGATGTCCAGAAATTGGTAAGTTTGATGGGTCATTAATATATCCATATAAATAACATACCTGTAACAAATGCAACATATCTAACAATATAACCATATGCTATATGCTCAAATCAATAGAGATAACAGCAGGTACAGGATGGAGAACTCAAATGTGAACCAGGTACTTAAGTTTTCTAGGAAAACAGAAGTAGCTGAGGGAACTTTGGAAACAAAGACAAAGATTTGAAGAGGGGAGTGAAAAAAAATTCTGATAGCAGATGCTCAGAGTGAAAAGAATTGGACAGAAGTAGATAGACCAATGGTTAGGAAATGATAGTGAGGAACAGGGATCAAAATAACTAGGAGTTTCCTTTTGAGCGAAAGGTGAGTCTTCTGTAGAAGTGGGGAGACATGGGTTAGGTACAGAGACAAGTATCTTTTAAAATAAAGGAAGCCTATGACGCTAAGGTTCAAAGTAAAGACCAGTTTGTCTCTATTAGATTATGGATTATGAAGTGCACAATGGAAAAGAGTGGAAAGAGTGGGTGAGCGGAGTAGATAGACATTGGTATAGGGCTTCTAATACACCTCTGCCCATACTTTGATGTAGATCCTCAGCACCACAAATCTAGACTGTGACAATTGTCTACTAATGCATCCTCTTTTCCCTGCTATTATTACTCGCCTCAAAATAATCCTTTTGTACTTGTCAATTCTTGTGCTTTTAGAGTTCGGTATGATTATATTTCTCCTTCTCCTCAAAAACCTCCAGTGACTTCCTTCATAATTTCCCACATAAAGTTCAAATTCCTTAGCCTGGCACCCAGGGTTGTGTCTCACCTTGTAACAACCTACCTTTTCAATATTACGGCACTCTGCTCAATAGATGATGAAGGGATCTCAAGGAGAGCAGTGAGGGACATTAGATATCACTGAACAACATCCCCCTTTATAACTGAAGAAAATGAGACCTACAGGTGAAGTGACTCAAGGTAATAAAGGTAGAAAGCAGTAGATCTGGCTGGTTTTTCTTTCTGTGCTCCACATGCTTCTTAATACAGATCCAGAGCTTCAGTCAAATTAAACTACTCACCCATGTGCATAAATACTCCATGCTGAGTTGCCATCATACCTTGCTCAGGCTCTAATGTTGTTCACATTCCCAAATGGACCTGCTGATATTCTATATGTGAGATAATCTTTGTAAGATATCTGTGAACTTTGAAGTGCTATATTAATGCTAGTTATTGTAATAATTATTAATTATCATTATGACCCATCCTCAGTGGCCTGGCATAATAAATGCTATGCTTTCCACAAAACCCTCTGTGATATCTTCCTCATCCCCCAGCCAATAAGGCACATTCCCTGCTTTGAACTCACAAGCTACCTGGTATACAACAGTTATATGTTTATCGTGATTCATTGTGTATTATAGTTATTGATGCATATTTCACATCTACCTTCTTCCCCTGCCTTCCATACATAGATACACTTGCCCAGACCCCGCATCTAAGATGCATTAGGTCAAGCACCATTTTAATTTAATTTCTCCTATTACTTAGAATAGTACAATTTAAATGCTACCTGAATGCAGCTAATATTATGATAAGAATTAAGCACATAAAGAACAACATCATTTTTCCTCTCACACCAATACCAACTCTTCAAAAAGCTTAAAAAGCAAAATTTTGTGAATTTTCCTTCATTATTACATCTTCACAGTTAATCTTCACTATAAAGTCTCTGCTGATGAATAAACTACATTAATTACATTTGTGGAAATCCTCATCAGGATGAATTATCTCATATAACATGTTCCATTTACATGAAGGCTTTTATAGATTTAGCATGTGGACTTTCCACTTTATAATTCAATGTAATAATGTATGGGTAAATAAAAACACTGGGAAGACACTACAGATATGTAACCATTATTCCGTATAAAGTAGAGTTAGAAAAAAATGCTGTTTAGTAAGTATTCAAGAGTTGAATACAGTATTCATAGACATATCTTAAGGATCATGAGCCTCCCAGAGAAATGTTACAATCATTAAACCTGAAAATAAGAATGTAGGAAATAATAAAAGAAAACTATCTGGAACTTCTGAATGCATGACAACAACAAAGAATAGGAGAGGACACACGTCACCTGGAGAAATTTAAAAAAAAACTTATACTTTGAACACCAAGGTGGGTGATGGTTAAATTTAATAATTTAATGTCAAATAATATATTCTGCAAATGGTTGGTGCCAAGACATTCAATTATAAAGAAAAAGAAATTTGAATAACACAAGATTATTTCATGACTATGGAATGAGACTTATATAGAATGAGGAATCATAGAAGGGAAAATGATATGATATTCTGAAAATCAAAGAAATTCAAGTTGCAACCCCAGCTGACAAGCCTTGGCAAACCTGAGCTTAATCATCAATGATAAAAGGAATATTCAACTAGTTGAAGGTATTTGAGATATTCACGAAGAAAGAGATAAAATTAAAATCGTAGGTGTGAGTAGAATGTCTAAGTTGTTAACGCTCCCAAAACACAAGAAAGTAATTAAGTATGACTGATGAGGAAAGAACAGGGAGAAAATACTTTGCCCATGTTCAGAAGTTATGTAAGGGATAGTCCAATGAATAAATAAATGAACAAATATTTGTTAAGTAATTGCCAGGTGCTGGGCACTAGGGATGCAAATACTGTGAGCTCCCTGAGGGCAAGGGCTATTTGGTTTTTATCTTTCTTTGCATTCCTGGAGCCTGGCACAGAGTTCTGGCACATAGCAAACAAAAATGATAACTAGCTGATTGAAAACAACGCCTACTTCCAATGAGCTTATATTCTAGTGGAACAGAAAAGTGCTCATTAAATACAGACAGAATAAATATAAAGACAATGCAATTATGTGTCTGGGTGAGTGCACACACATACATTCACGTGTATACAAAGTAGTTATATATGAGGCAATTTGGGAAGGAAGGAAGTCACAGTTAAGCAGAGGAGAAGAGACCATGCAGAAGATGGTGCCTGAGTAAGAAGCATCTTAGAGGCAGAGAGGAGCTCTGAGGCAGCAGCAAGGAAAGTATGTATTCCAACTGTGGCAAATGGTCAAGGCCAAAGCAGAGATGAGGGATGGAGAGCTATGAGGGACAGAGAGAAGGCAAGTTTGGCTAAAAAAAGAGTGCCAAGGAATAAAGTCCGATAAAACTGGAAAGATAAGTTGCGGTCAGGTTGTCTAGGGCTTTGGAAGCAACTAGAGAAGTTTATATTTTATTGTAAAGGCAATAGGAAGGCACTGAGGATGACTGACTAAGGGAGTCACATGATCAGAGCCGTGCTTAAGGAAAAAGCCTTGGCAATAGTGCCTAGGATGGATGGGATTGAAGAAAAGCTTGAGATGGGAATGACAATAAGGAAACTAGTATAATGACCTAGGTGAGAGGTACTGAGGGCCATAGGATAATGAAAATACTATAGATCTTTGAACACATATGCACAAAATATGTATACATTCTCTCTGTGTCTCTGTCTCTCTTTCTCTCTCTGTCTCTCACTACCTCTGGCTGACTGATTCTCTCTATCTCCCTCCCATCTATCTGTCTCTCCTGTACACACACCACATACATACACACAGTGGAATATGTAAACATACATGTAAATGTATAAATACATATGCATAATATGTGTGTGTTTCCATTCAAACTTTCATGTAGGATCACAGTGATTACTTTTTTGTTTAAGGGGAATCAATGACTTTGATCTAAATAACTCAGTCTCTTTATCTTGTTATCACTTTTCACTACCTGTAATAGTAGCAGCATTGTGTACTTTTAAAGAACAGACCCTCAGGAGGGGGCGGAGTCAAGATGGTGGCATAGAAGCAGGAGAACTCCATGAGTTCCCCCCATAACTACCTCAAACACCTTTAAATTTGACTCCACACAAATTTTAGAGCTCCAGAACCCACAAAATGACAGAGAAACAAAGATTCTGCTGAAGGCAGCCTGGCAGGTGGACAGGAAGGGTTCATCTCAGCACACTGGGAGCCAAAACCAGCCCGGCCTGAAATTGCTGCTTTAGCCTCAGGGCGGCCAGGACAAGCCAGGGCTGGAGCACTTGGGAGAGCGGATCACCAGCAGATGTGGCAGTTTCCAGAATTATCAAGCCATAGGAAACAAGGACAACATGAAAGGTCAGTGGAACTCGGCTAAATTTGGAGGAAAGGAGTGTGTCCATCCATCTACTCCCAGAGCAAGAAAGCAGTGGAAGCGGCCCCTGCTACTGCCTCCACGTGGCTGCTTCAAAGCTCCCAGTCTGCAGATTGCAGGGGGGACAAGCAATCACTCAGAGGCTAAGTGCTCTTGCCTTAACCTGCCTGGATTGTGATAGTGGTCTTTGGTGGTAGTCCTGAGATGTGTGACCAGTGAGCCAAAGCTGGTGGGGGCTACAGAGACAGCAGCCCCCTAACAGCTCCAGCAGCTGCTAAAACCCCAGCATTTGGGACAAAGCTCTCCCCTCTGAAAGCAGAGTTCTACTGAGCCCAAAAGTCAAATAATTGACTGGCAACATGAGCAGGCAAAGGAAGCAAAGCAAGCACAGCCATCCAACTTTAGATTCCTTTTTCAGGGACAAAAAGGATCAAAGTGTGGAACAGAAGGAAGACAACACAGTCAGAACTCCCGCACCAAAAGCTTCCAATAAAAATGTAAACCATTTAAAGGCCATGGAGGAGCTTAAGAAAGATTTTGAAAAACAAATAAGAGAAGTGGAGGAAAAACTTGGAAGAAAATTAGAATGATGCAAGAAAATCATGAAAAGAGAGCAAACAACCTGACTGAAGAAAATAACACCTTAAAAATAAATTAACTCAAATCATAAAAGAGGCCCAAAAAGCCAATGAGGAGAAGAATGCCTTAAAAAGTAGAATTTGCCAGATGGAAAAAGAAACTCAAAAGGTCACTGAAGAGAATAATTCTGTCAGAATTAGATTGAAGCAAATGGAAGCTAATGACTTTATGAGAAATCAAGATACTATTAAATAGATCCAAACAAATGAAAAAATAGAAGGCAATGTGAAATATCTCATTGAAAAAACCACTGACCTGGAAAATGTATCCAGGAGAGATAATTCAAAAATTATTGGACTACTTGAAAGCCATGATCGAAAAAAGAACCTAGAAATCATCCTTCAAGAAATTCTCAAGGAAAATTGCCTTGATGTTTTAGAACCAGAGGGCAAAACAGAAATTGAAAGAATTCACCAATCACCTCTTGAAAAAGATCTCAAAAAGAAAACTCCTAGGAATGTTATAGCCAGGTTCCAGAGTTCCCAGATCAAGTAGAAAATATTACAAGCTTCCAAGAAGAAACAATTTGAATACTGTGGTAACACAATGAGGACAACCCAGGATCTAGCAACTTCTGCCTTAAGGGATCAAAGGGCCTGGAATACGATATTCCAGAAATCAAAAGAGCTAGGATTAAAACCAAGAATCACCTACCCAGCAAAATTGAAGTATAGTGTTTCAAGGGAAAATATGGTCATTTGATGAGGTGGAGGACTTTCAAGAATTCTTGCTGAAAAAACCAGAACTGTACAGAAAATTTGACATTCAAATACCAGAAGCATGAGAAGGTAAACATGGAAAAGAATTCATAAGGAACTTATCAAAGTTGAACTATTTACATGCCAACATGGAAAAACGATAATTGTAACTTATGAAGCTTTTCTCAGTATAAGGATAGGTGAAAGGAATATAAATGTATACATATGTATACATACACATATGTCTATATAGGAGGGTATATATGCATATGAATACATATGTGAGTGTGTGTATATATATGTGTGTGTGTGTGTGTGTGTGTGTGTGTGTGTGTGTGTGTGTGTGTGTACATAGAGGGCACAGAATCAATCGAATAGGAAGGGATGATATTTTAAAAGGTAAAATTGAGAGATGGGAGAGGAATAGAATGAGAAGAGACAGTGAGAGACAGAATAGAGTTGATTATCTCATATAGAAGAGGCAAGGAATAACTATTACAACGGAGGGGAAGAACAGGAAGGCAAAAGGGAATGGGTCAACCTTACTCTAATTGAATTTGGCTTAGGGAAGGAATGACATAAACTCTAAACTGGGTATCTTGCCACACAGTAGTGGGGAAGGGTTTGAGAGAGGGGATGCTTAAGGGGAGGGGAGGTTCGGGGGGAGGGTTGTTAGAAGCACACACTTCTGAAAAGGGACAAGGACAAAGAAGAGAATAGAACAAGAGGGGTGTGGGATAGGAAGGAAGGAAATATAATCAGTTTTTCACAATATGTCCATTGTAGAGATGTTCTGCTTAACTACACATGTATGGCCTGTGTCTTTTGCTTGTCTTTCCAGTGGGGGTGGGTGACAAGGGAGGAAGGGAAAGAATCTAGAATTTAAATTCTAAAATCAAATGTTAAAAAAATATATTACTATTATTATCATTATCATTATTATTTATATGCAACTGGGTAATAAGATATACAGACACTGTGATAGGGAGATCCATCCTGCCCTACCGGGAAGTCAGAGGGGTGATGGGGGAGGATATAGGAGAGAGCATATTGGGGAAGGAATATACAGTGGGATCGCTGTTTTGGGTGGTGGGTAGGGGAAAGATGGGGAGAAAATCTGTAACTCAAAGTCTCATGGAAATGAATTATGTAAACTAAAAATAAACAAAACTTAATAAAAATTAAAAAAAAAAGAATAGACCCTCAAGAATCAAAAAACATGAATTCTGACTGCAGGTCTAACACTAAATAGGTGTGTGCCTTTGGACAAGTCACTTCACTCCTCTACCTCAGTAACCTTCTCTGTCAAATGGATATAATACCTTTTTTTTTGGAGGGGGAAGGCCAGGCAATTGGGGTTAAGTGACTTCCCCGAGGTCACATGGCTAGCAAGTGTTAAGTGTCTGAGGCCGGATTTGAAGAGATATCTTTTTTACCTTCTTCACAGGTTGTTCTGAGAATATGTATGCAAAATGAGATGAATATATCTTGAAAAATACCAAATGTTGTATTAAAGTGCTAATATTTTTGGTCCATTTGAGTTCTAATATGCTAGACTATGGGATAATTTTACTTGGAGAACATCAATTGAATTATTGAAGCTACTATTACTGAATTTAGGAGGGCAGAGCTAGAGCATGAAAGAATTTCAAAAGGTCTCTAATCCAATCCCTTCACTTCATAGACAAAGAAAATGGGACTTAAGGAGAAAATTTGAGTGGCGGTGGGATTTGAACCTAAATCTTCTGACTTCATAGCCAATGCTCTTTCCATATTTTCCTTTCCTAGAATATGAGATATCTTCATATGTCTAGAAAAATTAGTGGTGATAGTATTGTTGAATTCTATAACCCATTTCTTTTCTCATTCTTTCACTCTAGTTGAAGCCCTTGTTTTAATAACTATCAACAGAGATTCTTAAGTAACTTTTCATTTCTCTCTCTCTTTAGTCCAGCCTTCATTTTGACTGTAGCAACCTTTCCATGTCATCCTTTGGCCATACTTCTTTCCTACTCAGGAATGTTCCATGTCTTCCTAACTGCTTATTAAGTAAAATCCAAATACTTGAATCTGACATTCAAAGTCCTCTACAGTCTGTTACCAATTATCTTTTCAATTTAGGGTGCCTTAGTCAAATTGGTCGTGCCATTCCCCAAATACATCTATGCCATTCTTTTTTAATGCTATACAAACTGCTCTCCTTTTTCTCCAGCTGTTCCATACCCAGTTTTATCAATTAAAATCCTACCTAACTAAATTTTAGAATGTTAGAGCTGCAAGGATGCTTAGAAATAATCTAGTCCAACTTCCTGATTTTTTTAGAAGAGGGCACAGATGCCAGGAGAGTTTCAGTGACTTTCCCAAGGCTAAATTCAAATTCCATTTTTTTTATGAGATCTTCTAAAACCCTCAGCTGGGAATCACTCAGAAATCTTCTGAACTATCACTCATGCAGCACATAACATACTATTTTCTATTTATTTCTGTATTTTATCTTGCCTGTTAGATTATAAACTGCTAGAGGTCAGGCCTCATGTCTTGTACATTGTATTCTCCTACTTTGCCTCACATGGAATTGGCACTCAGTAAATATTTGTGAAATACTGAATAATTTTTCACACCCACTAACTTACTGGATCCTCAGTATAATCTCATAGGTGTGTTGAGTAATTATTATCCTAATTTCTTAATTTAAGTAGAGATATAAAGAGGTTAAATGGTTGATATAAGATCCAATGACTATTTAGTAACAGAACTAACACTAAAATTGAAATCTTTTGACTGAGAATCATTGTGTTTCACTAAGGATCAGATGTAGTCTTCAGGAATATCAAGGAAATGGATTTGATGATCAGTTAAGGAAAAATTAATAAATCTTTTCTTGCCTATAGGAGACTGCTGTGTGCTTTGTTACATCATACCACTTTATGCTGCTGTGACCTTTGAAACTTTGATTCACAATGTCCTGACCTTTTGTTCAGTAACTTGCAAGCCTGTCTGTCCCTCTTTACACTATGCTATTCTTTTTTGGGATTCCAGGCCAGCTGCATCTTGCCCAAGAGCTCCCTGGTTGTTGGCTTCCCATGGCCTCTCCAAGCATACCTATAGAACAAATCATGTGCAGTACTACACATCATTAGAAACCCAGGGAAATGCCAAATGGGAGTAATCTATCAAAGCATTGTCTTTTTGTACGAGAGGTACTTATTGCACATAGGAAGAATAGTTTCCAAAATGGATGGTGCAATCTTTTCAGAGAAAGGCCATAATAATTTCTGGTAAATGAGTCTAAAAACCCTATAACTCAGCTTTTTAGAGATGAAACATACTCATAATTGTTATAAATGTGTTTTATGATTAGAGAAGAGTTTTTTAGGAGGTCATTTCACTCCATCTATCTCCCCCCCCCCACTGTTCTTGACAAAATTCCCAAAAAAGGTACTTTTTTCCACCCTGAGGAAGTTGAATTAAGTATTGACATTAAAGTCATTTAGTATTTATATGGACTTAATAGAGCTTTTAATAAATACGAGAAAATTATCATTAACTGTATGAATCTCGTGTTCATTTATAGATTTATCATGTTCGTGTGATCTCTAAACAACTTGCTTAATCTTTTAAGAACTAATATCATTTTCCTACCAAAAACATAGAACTAAGCTGTATGTTTTCTGCTCTGTATCTCTTCTTCCCTCTCCAAAATATGATCAGCCCTCTTTATTTTCTATAACTCTATCAATTTTCTCCAATTATGATTGTCCACAGACATGTTCATGTATCCCACAAATTGTTCCTTTTATCATGCATGTTGACATAAACTTTCCTTTCCTCTCCTTTTCCCCCTCCCTTCCCTTCCCCTCCCTTCCCCTTTCATCTGCTCTGTTCTCCTCTACTCTCTTTTCTTTTTTTTCTTTTCCTTCTTTCTTTTGATTTGCTTTCTCTGGGTTTCCCTATTATGCCAAAAGTACAACAGTCACTCATGGGCCCAATCACAATAATGATCAGCACAGAAAGT
The DNA here is from genome assembly GCA_028627135.1 of Pseudochirops cupreus. Lineage (NCBI taxonomy): Eukaryota > Metazoa > Chordata > Mammalia > Diprotodontia > Pseudocheiridae > Pseudochirops > Pseudochirops cupreus. The sequence continues at coordinate 77,407 of JAQQSU010000039.1, read as the reverse complement.
TTAACCTAATTTATTACATCAGCTTGAACTGTTTGTACCTTCCTTAGGCAGCCCTTTTATCCCCCACTCTATTTATGTACCAGACTCAATTAGGACATCCAATCACCTTTAGCCCTACTGCATCTCATGGCTCCTGCCTGGACTCGAGCAACCTCTTTGCCTCAGACTTACCAATTGTAGCATCTTTAAGCATTTGTCAGCATGCTGAGTAACAAATATATTTATTGACAAGTACCAAGGCTAATGAGGCTTTTTGTTTTGTTTTGTTTTTGTTTTATCCCTTCTTAGAGCATCTTCTAAGACTGAATATCTTCTTATTCCCAATGGGAAAATTGAAGATGTTACAGGCTAATCACAGACTCCAACTGCAACTTTATGGGAAAATGAAGAAGTAATGAGAACAGTTGCCTTAGGTGGCAATTATAACCAGGGAATCTGATGTTAATCTCGACTTTATTCCTTTATTTTATTTACTTGTGGTTCTTCTAGCTTGAATATCTTTCCCAACAATTCTGCCTGCCCCTTTCTGACTTCTCCTTTAAGTCCTCTGTAAAGTTCTCCATGAAGTTTTTCTTGATCTCCACTAACAGAAATAATAGCTCTCTCATGTGAACTCCCATATACTTGTGCTTACCTCTCATATTGTGATTTTGTGTTTTACTTTGTATCATCTTATTTGGTTAGGAAAATAATAGCCCAATGCTTAATTCACTTAGTGTTGCAAGGATCTGTAATCAAGTGCTTTGCAAACATGAAATCCCTATGTAAATGTCTACCATTATTGCTCTCCTTTATAATTTAAGTTTTCAGAGAAAAGACTTTATTTTTAGCCGTCTCTTTGAATCCAAAGTGTATCACACAGTGCCCTACACTTATTAGTCACTTAATAAATGGTTCTTGGATTGTATTGGATCTGTCTCTATCTTCCATTCCAAATCATGAGTGCCAAGTAACCAGAGTTCATTTCTTTTTTTTTCTTTTTTTTTTTTTTGTATTTCACATGTTCCTCACAGAATAGTGATGTGCACATAACAGGTGGGTTATAAAGTTTTCTTAAATTAATGAAAGAATAAATTCTACTGAACTAACTTGGAATGCAATGAACAGGAAGTATGTGTAATTCTTTTCTGTTCATTCTAGTTCAATGTTAGCACCTGACAAAGAATAATATGAATTGTGAATTATAGCAATATTTCTTTCCTACCTATCTATGGAGGAAAAAAAAAATTGATGAGGATTATAAGTGAAAAAGGGCTGTGTAGTATATCTTGTACTTTTAAAATGGTGTTATGAAATGCAAATATAGCATTACAATTGTTCTGGATAGTGTCTCTGATTTGAAACATTAAACTTTTATCTAGACGATCTCTGGGGTGAATATTTTTAAATATTGATACATGGAGATAGCTATGTTAATCTTCTATAGAAACTGATATGTGACACAGTAGAGCATCAGTGCCTATGTGTCACAAGTTGTAATGTGAATTTGAAATCTAAGATAACTGATATCACCAATGATGTTCATTTATCAGACAACTACATAGCCTGAGAGGTTACTATCATGGAATCAAAGCCACTTTCTGAAGCAAATGGAAGTTTGAGTTCCCAAAGAACTACATAATTGGGTTTGTTAACCAGGGTACTTTTTTCCCTTCAGAATTATTAGAAAATGACCTGAAGGAAGGATCGGGAATGTTTATTTTAGAATCAATTTCAAAATCTCATTTCAAAATGTTTTCTGCATCACCACTTCTTTACAAACTTTTCCTCTATTTTCTATGTGGATTTAGAATTGTGATTTTTCTTAAGAGAAAAGATGATGTTTATCAAAATAAATGGATTCTAACTGGGAAGTATTTTACATAGTAATATATTGAAATGTTATTTTGTAAGTTTTTCTCTCTTGATAGGAAAGTAGTGATGGAAAAATGTCTGGAAACACCTCCAAAAGTCTCATAATGGAAATGCTATCCATGTACAGAGAAAGAAACACAGAGTCTGAATGCAGATTGAAGCACATTATTTGCTCTTCTTCTCATTTTTTGTTTGTTCTTCTTTCTCAGGGCTCATTCCACGAGTTATAATTCTTCTTTGCAACATGACTGATGTGAAAATGTTTAATGTGAATGCATACGTAGAGCCTATATCAGATTGCATGCCATCTTGGGGAGGGGGAGAAAATCTGGAACTCAAAGCTTATGGAACGGAATGTTTTAAAATAAAACTGAATATTTTTTTTTTAAATGTCTGAAAACAATGATAGGGTAAAGTACAAATTCATTATACATTAAAAGGGCTATGCTAAAACTAGCTCAAAGGAATCAGTTTTTAAAATTTTAGTATGAGTATTTACACCTCAGAAATTGGCAATAACTACAAATCCATAGTGGCTAAGCTGCTACAGGACTTTATTGTTTTGGAGATTGTGTAGATTTTTTAAAAATGAAGAAAAATGTGAAAAATGTATGTTAAATGTAAAAGTACATTGTGTTTACTTTTTTTTTTTAAAGCAAAGTCAGTTAATAAACATTTACAGACACATCCCTATAACATACGGTAAAAAATATCAAGGTCGAAGAAAATAAAGTTCTTAAAAACCCACAGGCTTCACAATGCTGCAACAATATCTACAGCATCAGAGAATATTTAAGATGAGTTCATAGTATTCATGGTCTTCTGAATACAAATTTTCTTATAGTACCATGTCATACAGAAAGTTCAAAGGTATCACACTAATAGTTTGCCTTCATAGAAAAATGAAATTGTTATGGTGAAATTTTGCAAAATAGTTAGTTGCCAATCTTTATAAAGTTTCCATCTGTGAAAAATGTAATAAAGATCTTTATAAAATCATAGAAAATAAATCTGCTAAACCTTCACAAATCCAGTATCAACAATAGAATTTGTTCACGTTACCTGACATATCTTGATCATGATCCCACGTCATATAGTTACTAAGATAACCAAAGAATATTATTGTGGGCTAGGCTAACAAGAAATATAGCCCCGCATTATAATAGTGCTATGGTAGCAAAGGTCAAGATATGTAATATGTTTAAGTTATATCTTACATTTTTACTTCAAAAAATCAAATCTAATATAGTTCATGTTTTCAGAGATTTTTATGACATTAAATGCTTTTTTATAGCCTGGTTAAGAAATCTGACTTCTGAACATTAAGGATACTTACCCAACAACAACAAAATATCAAAAGTATTTAAATTCCAAGCACTCCATGGCAATATTCTTATCATTCTAAAAAGTCTAGCTCTTTTTTTAATCTTCAAAAACCTTTGAGATCTTCTTAATCTTCTATTTTTCATTTACTTTAGTTTTATATTTTTGCATTTATATTATGTTTTTAATGGCTTTTAATTACTTTTCCTATCTACTTTAAAATTTTTCTATAGGCTATCTTCTTTAATTATCTTCTTAAAACTATTATCAGTCCTTCCAATTTTCTTTAATGCCAGTTTAAAGAAGAGGAATTCTTTTTGGATCAACTACTATTTTGGCCATTTTGATTACATACTTTGCCCTTTGGCCTATCTTAAAGTTGCAGGACCCTCCTTTAAGAACTTTACAAAATTACCTATCCAATTTCCTTATCTCTCTTCTTTTGTGTTTTCTCCTAGTTTTCAGTTCCTAAGAGCAATATAGCCATGGTCATTGTCAAAGTCATGTTGACTTTGTTAGAGCTCTTTCCATAGCCCTAACAAGATAACCAATTAATGATTTATTCCTTTATCTCAATGACAAGTCATTCCTACAACCACTGCTATGGCTTTTAAAGAAAAATTTGACTAAATGTTAATTAACTTGACCAACTTTGCCTGCAATTGTATTTTACCATTGTTAGAGAAATAATAAAGTCTTCTTGAATAGTCTAGTTTTCAACAGAGTAAAAGAATTTACTTAGTTCAGGAACTAAATTAGGAAAATTTAGAAAAGTACATCATTTTAAAAGCAGGATTTTGTTGCCTTTCTTTAAAAATAAATTTAATTTTTGGTAGAAGTTTAGGCAAAATACCATAATTTGTGATGTTCCCTTAGATGAGATTCTTTCTTTCTTTCCTTCTTTCTTTCTTTCTTTCTTTCTTTCTTTCTTTCTTTCTTTCCTTCCTTCTTTCCTTCTTTCTTCCTTTCCTTCCTTCTTTCTTTCTTAGTTTCTTTCTTCCTTCCTTCCTTCCTTCTTTTTTTGTTTCGTTTTGTTTTGTTTTGCTTTTTGAAGGGGGGAAGGTAGGGCAATTGGGGTTAAGTGAATTGCTCAAGGTCACAGGGCTAGTTTTGTGTCAAGTGTCTGAGGCCAGATTTGAACTCAGGTCCTCTTGATTCCAGGGCCAGTGGTCTTTTTATTGCACCACCTATTCGCCCCAATGAGATTATTTCAAACCTGTATAAAATAAGTGCCTTTGAATTTCAGCGACATCTCTGGTTTTTCATATTTTCTAAATATTATATTGATGTTGGCAATTGAAAAATAGATAAAATAACAATCATTAATAAAAATTTTGGTCACCTGCTAAGGCAATTTAAATGATATAAATCAATCACCACTACAAGAAGGCCAGAAAAGCTTAGAAACTAGCTTCAGGTAGTGCACAATTTATATCCTTTTTAAGAAAAGAGATATTTGCAGCTCAGGGAAACAATGACTTCAGATATTGTTGTTGCCTAGCAGCAACCAGACCACCTCTCTTACCTTACTCAGGTCTTTAGATGTCTCCAGCTGCGGTCAACGCGTCACACCCTAAACAGAGCACCCACACAGACTCAAGATCACTTTACACAACAAGCCTTTATTGTAGCAGATATTGTAGCAGTGGAGATAAAACACATTTATAAAAAGATTCATAACAGAAATTGTCCTAAGAGAATTTGAAGATGAAACTTGAAACAGAGTAACAAAAAGATCAGAAAATGGAGAACTCTTGGGATTTCTATACAAAATTATTTTTTTTTCCACCAACAGTGGAATCCATTTTAAACTATAGCATCTCAGTCCTTGGGGTCCTAAAGAAAAAATATTGCAAGAAAAACACAGTTGGGGAGGACACTAGATTAAATTAAGTATTCACGTAAGAAGTAACTGGGAGAAGTAACAAAATTTTGAGGCACTGAGAAATTGTTTCTCAAAATATATAAATTTCAGGAAGGACAGAAAATAAAGGAAAAATGTGTAGAAAACTGAGAAAACATGTATAATTATCAACATATATGCCTACTTCCTCCATATTTATGAGACAACCTATATAACTATTACATCCTTAATAAAGTAAAGGGAACTAAATATATTTATTAAAAATTTATTATATAGCTGACCAAATCTTTGCAGTCACACAATTGACTGAAGGGAGGAAGATAATACAAGCTTCTACTTTCCTTAATTTTTCTGAGTGTTAAAAGAGCATTCACTTTTCTTGCAAAAATACCACATTAGGGACTTCCCTCAAACAAGAAGCATCACAAGAATGTGCTAAATAACATAAGATTCTTTGAAAGTTACAGTAGAGATAGCATTGTTCTATCAACCTGATTATTAATATCAAGAGGGATATCAAATAGAGAGACATATGGTTTCCAAAGATATTTGCCCATCATAAAAAACGATGCCAGTATGGAGTTCATAAAGAAAAGGTTCCTTATAAATTCCTTATAAAGGAGATTCTCTAGATTGCTCTTTTGTGAATAGCATGTTGTTTTACTGCATCTTGTCCAAAACTGTCGCATAGATTCCTTAATGTCCCCCACAAGTCTTTGAATGTCCAATCTAGGAATTTACACAATGGATGAAGGAGAAGAACAATGCTATATTTTAGGTTTTGAAATGGACTTAAATGTGTTACTCATATAATATCTGTAGACCCTACAAAGAGAAGATCAAGTGGGGTCAGTATTAAAGAACTGGAAGAACATGAACTCTATTGAATTTAGGAAATTGCATGGCATTCAGGAGCCATGCAGAGATAGGCAGGATAGCTTTGAAACTAACATTTTAATTTACATATTTCTCTGTTAGAGATTTGGAGAATTCTTTCATGTGATTGTTGATATATTGAAGATAAAGTATGAGATATATGAAAATGAAAATTTGTTTTGTTTCACTATATCTATTTCTATAGGTCTAGATATGTTTGTTAAAATTATGAATACCCTTTAGAATTTCCCCCTCAAAGATGGGGTGGAGTAAAAAGAAGAGAAAATAAATTATTATTAATGTCAAAAAATAAAATTCTCACACAAAAACATAGTTTAAAATATAAGCCAACTGCCTCCATGAAAGAAACTAACATATTGTATTTATTTATTATATTCTTCAAAAAATACACATTAAACTGTCTGTATTTCATAGTTTCACACACAATCCTATTTTTCTGTTCTTCTGTGTATACGGAATTTTTTATTTGCTGTTGTTTGTCAGGTATAGAATAATAAAAAGGCAAAAATATTGCACAGTTTTTTTACATAATCACAAGACTCTCCTTGAAAAAAGAGATTCACCTTTTTAATATTAATATTCTTCCAAAAATACTATACCACTGTGATTCTTTTTTAGTCACCAAAGACTTAAAGTGCTGCATTACTGAGAAAACAATGAAGACATTCACGGTGAATACCAGCACTCTCCGGTACATCGCCAATAGAATTAACACAGCAAGAGATACATAAATGACATCTTCTAGGAGTATTTCATGATACAGACAAAGAAGACAGAGAGATATCCAAAATGTTCCACTAGTAGCCACATAATGAAAAGACATCTAGAGGAGCATCATATGTCCTTGGAAAGATTTATGGGAGGTAAGATATGGACAAGAGGGACATCTACTGAAACAGAGTTTCAATCTGTACTGCAGAACGGGATGCCCAAATATCAAAATAATCCTTAATTTAAGGATTATTTGAAAGCAACACAATTTACATCATTTCTACCCTTTTGAATTTCACAAATTTATTTGAAATAAAATCTAGGCAAATCAATCACTGTATACCATAGGGGCCATTCATAATGAAGGGTGAACTTTTAGGCATTTACAATTACAGTCATTTAACTAAGGAATAAGAAGAAAGAGTAGATGTAACATATATCTAATCTTGGCTTTTGTTCATCTTTGGGCTTAGTATTCAAAAAAGCTACCATTTCCTTGTCACTAGCTGGCCTCAGTCTTCACACTGTTTTTCTTTCATAACATCTGGACCTGAAAACATGCATGGCATTCTTTACAGTATCCCATGACAACCAAGCAATTCCTTAAAAAATAGCTTTTCCTGGTGTAAATCATTTTCCTTGCTCGGTGAATTCAAATAAAGATATCTTTTAAACTAATGTGAAAAATTAATTTTCACAAAGTTACTTCTAGTAATATTATATTCTCTAAAATCATTTCTTCAACTAGAAACCATTTCTTTTCGGGTATTCTAGTGATGTCAAACTCAAATACAAATTTATCCCTGTCACTTACTTAGAAAACCATAAATTAGCATTATCTATATTGTATTATATTTTTATTTATTTTGTTAAAGATTTATAAATTACATATTAATCTGTTTGGATCAAACATTGCTTTCCAGAATACCTGGACCAAGTCATAATTCTACCAGAAGTACATTAGTGTGCCTGTTTACCACAGATCCTCCAACATTTATTTTCATTCTGGGTCACTTTTGCTAATCTGATGGGTCTGATTGAGGTAGGTCCTCAGAATTTCTTTAATTTTACTTCTAATTATTAGTAACTTTTCTCTACAATTTTGAAAAGATTATCGATGGTGGCTTAACAATAACAACTGCCAGATCTCCAACATTCATAACTTTGGCACTATCCTTGTCTCTTCCTTCTCCCTTACCTCTTATAGCTAATCACTTGCCAAATCTTGTCCCTCCCACCTCCACAAGCAGTTCCATATGTGATCCTTTTGTACAATTAGAAGGCTCTCACCTAATTTCAGTCCCTCATCACCTCTCATCTGGAATTTTGCAGTAGCCACCTAACTGTTCTTCCTTCTTCAGGTCCTGTCCTACTCTAATCACCCTTCACTTTGCTGCTTCAGTGATTTTTCTAATGCTCAGGTATGACTACGTCACAATCTCTCCTTTCTTTTATCTCCAAAATCAAATATAATAACCTGTGCTATGGCATTTAGATTTTTCATAACAAAGACCCTTCCTACATTTTCAGTCTTAATTTCATTTTATTTTCTTCACACACCCTGCTATCCAGCTACAGCAGTCTTTTAATCATTACTCCAAAATGACATTTCATCACCCACTTTCTGCAGGAGGCCTTTCTCAATTTCCCCTCTTCAAGGTGCTAATGCCTTCACTGTTCAGATTACAATCCACGTATTTTGGATAAATCTTGTATGGGCCTAGTTATTTAGATTGTCTTCCATGTGAGATTGATTTTGCCTTTCTTTGTAGCCTCAGGGCTTACTTAGTACAGTGCCTGGCATATAATAGGCACTTAATATTTGTTCTTCACTGACTCAGCTAGCAAACTTGGAGTAGAAATCAGTCTCCTAGTTCACAGCAATGGTTTTTTGTGACTATGCTATGCCATAATAGAATTCTTTGAATTACTGAAGCATTTATTAAGCACTTACTACACAGTGCACAGTACTGGGGGTACAAACAGAGAACTAAGAAAGTCCCTGCTCTCAAGGAGCTCACATTCTAATGGAGGAGAGATAGCACATTTGGAAGGTTTCAGCAGAAAGTCAGATGAAAAAGTCCCACAATGCTCTGCTAAGCAGCTGGTTATACTCTTTCTTTAACAGCATTTCCACTGATAAAAATCATATCAGTTTTTGGCCATTAGTTCATATTCCCCATAATGAGATGTGTTATCTCTGATTATGGACCTTCAGCATCTTAATGTTGAACACAATTCACTTTTTAAACTTTTGACTAGTGAAGAGACATCTTACGCCTTTCTGCTATGCATGTGCACAGAATGGAGCTCTGAAGAAACTGTTTTGGGAGCCCATGGTCATTTAAGGTACGTTGTTCCAGTAATCAGAAAATCTGCTTCTAAAAAAACAATAGGAAAGAAAGGTATGTGCCTGGAAAGGAGTGAAGTGAGAAGAAACCTGTGATACTCTGCTTTAAAAAAATCAAAGATGTATACCTATGGCAAATCCAGAGTCTGTACTGAGAATAGAACAGGGTCTTGCCTCCTATAAAAATGATTTATTTGAGGTGAAGGTGCCCATCAAATATCGTATAGCTTTTCATGTTTTAATAATTTTCTAGAATGAATCATTTTCCATCATCATCCTGAGTTTTGTCACAGCCATTCTCAGTATTCCTCCTCCTCCTCTTCCTCCTCATTCATCCCCTCCTCCTCCTCCTCCTCCTCCTTCTCCTTCTTCTTCTCCTTCTTCCTCTTTCTTCTTCTTCTTCTTCTTCTTCTTCTTCTTCTTCTTCTTCTTCTTCTTCTTCTTCTTCTTCTTCTTCAGGATTAGGACATTTCTTAGAGGAATTGACAAGTTTTTGTCAAAAAGATTTTATAGGTAGAAGCACTGCTGACTTTCCAGCAAATTAGTGTAGTTATGGAAGCCATGCAGAGTCAGCAGATGTGAACCATACGATCAATAAGCTTGGCTTTGACTGAAGAGTATTCATCTTTCTTTCAAACCTGACACATTTGTGGTGAGATGTGCCAAGACAAATACAAGCAAAGCTATAGCCTGGAAATTTTTTAAACATATTATTGGAATTCTCAAAAGTATCATTTTTAACTTAAAGTAAACATTGGCATGCAAACCCAACAGCCTGCGTAATCCGGTCTTGAAGTGAAACTTTATTTGTTATGGGGATTTGCTCAGGAAAGGGAAATAGAAGAAGAAGAAAAAAAAACTTTTTTTTTTTGGTACTGCAAAGAGAAAATAGGTCTTTCTGCAACACTGCAGACATTATGTGGGGTCATGTAAGTGACACTGTCTCAAGCTGTCTTAACAGTTTGCAACTGAAGATTTAGTTAATTGTTTCCTGCAAAGTATTCAATTGGCACAGAGGCCTGGGGTAATTATTTTTTCCTATTATTTTAAAAGGGATAATAGAAAGTAGATTTTTCATTTTTAAATAAAATTTTATTGTTATCTTGTTTTCCCATCTCTGCTAGAAAGACACTGATTAAATTGTTGTTTAGTCATTTTTTCAGTTGTGTCTGACTCGTCATGACACCATTTGGCATTTTTCTTGGCAGAAATACTGGGATAGTTTTCCATTTCCTCCTCCAGCTCATTTTACAGGTGAGGAAACTGAGGCAACCGGGTTAAGTGACTTGTCCAGGGTCACACAGCTAGTAAATGTCTGAAACCAGATTTGAACTTACAATGATGAGTCTTCTTGACTCCAGGCCTGGTACTCTATCTACTGCATCATTTACCTGCTTATCACCTATATTAAAGGATTTTTTAAAAGATGTGGGAAAAGTTCAGCAACACCAAAATTCTCGTATTTTGCTTTATATTTCACACCCATGCTCCCCCATTTCTCTGAAAAAAAAAAGTCTAGGGGAGAGGTATTTTCAAGCTTTTTTATGCAAAGCTTGGTCATTAACATGTTATAGCATTTTGTTTTTTTTTTTATTTTATTGCTTTTCTTTCCATCGATACCACTGCAGTCAATTGTAGCACAGTAATAGCACAATTGTGCACATTGTTTTCCTGATTCAACTCGCTTCTTGAATTTTGAATGAGTTAGTACGTCTTTCAGTACCACTCTGTCTTCATCATATTCATTGTTTCTTACTGCACAACAACATGCCACTTATATTGATCTGCCATAACACGTTTAGTTATTCCCAAGTAGATGATGATCTACTTTGTTTCCAGTTATGCACTACCACAAATGCGTTGCTTTAATTTTAGTGTATTAGGAGAGGTCTTTCCTTTTCTTCACTGCCATCCTTGAGGTGTGATCTCGCAGTGAAATTTCTGAGTCAAAATATATGGATATGTTAGTCATTCTCTTTACATAAATCAAAATTGCTTTCCAGAATTGTTGGACCAATTCACAACTACACTAACAATGCATGAGTATGACTATCTTTCCACAATTCCTCCCTCATTGGCTATTTTCATCTGTCACCATCTTTACCAAATTGATGTGTGTGAGGTAAAACCTTAGGATGGTTTTGATCAACTCTTCATATTATTAGTGATTTCAAGCATCTTTTCATATTTTTATTAACAGATCTTTTGAGAACTGTTTGGGGAATATCTTTTGGTGCTCTACATTTCTGCTAGGTATCTATGCATCTTGAAAGTCAGACCCTCAATGGATGTATTTGATTCAAGTGTTTTCCCCAGGTGACCATTTCCTTTCTTATGCTACTTGCATTAATTATGTTCATCAATAAGTTTTTCAATTTCATGAAATCAAAATCTCGCGTTTCATCTTTTGTTATCATCTCCATGCCTTATTTTAGGGAGACTTCAGTTTTCAACCATAGCTATTAAAGGCATATTATTTGCTTCTCTTCTAATTTTTTTATGATATGACCCTTAATATTCGATCCTTAGACACAATGTAAATTTATTGTGGTCTATGTTTTAAGGTGTTGTTCTAAAGTTAAATTATACCAGACCATTTTCTAGTTTTCCCAGATTTTTTTCAGACAAGGAGTTATTTCTTAGGTTGTCTATGAGATTGGGGGAGAGTGAAAAAAAAATACTTTGTTATTGAGTTTGATTATTTCTAATTATTTCTTATATTTCCATTAATCTACTTTAAAAAAAAAGACCAAATGGTTAAATGATAAAATAACATAGGTAGAATATGATCAGAGGTCTAAAAGTCCTATTATCTTTTTTGCATGAGTCCTAAGGTGAACAAAAAACCTTTTAGGAAAGCCTTCTCCAAAGGCAATGATTCTATAGCTATGTCTAATTGTATAGCTTTATTTATCAATAGTATCTATGGTTTTGGATGCTCTTATCCTCTTCTCCCATTAGATTTTAAATTCTTAACAGAACCAGAACACTGGACACAGTAATAGCAACATTGTAAGATCATCAACTGTGAATAATTTAGCTATTCTCAGCAACACAGCAATAAAAGACAACTCCAAAGGACTCTTGATGAAAAATGCTATCCACTTCTAGAGAAAGAACTGATGGAATCTGAGTGCAGAGAGAAGCATTCTTTTTTTTTTTTAAACTTTTTTTCTTGGGGTTTTTTGGCCTGTGTTTTCTTTCGCAATATGACTAATATGGAAATATGTTTTACATGACTGCATATGTATAACCTATATCAAAATACTTGCTTTCTCAATAAGGGGGAGGGAGAGAATTTGGAATTCAATTTTAAAAACCAAATGTGAAATTTTTTTTAGTCATAATTAGAAAAAAATAAAAGACTTTTTAAAAAGATTTTAAGCTCTTAGAGTACCAACAGTATGCTTTCTACTTATTTGAAGTCAGTCAGTAAACATTTATTAAGCTCCTCCTTTGTACCATACACTGTGTGAATCACTGAGGGTACAAAGAAAGGCAGAACAAACAAACCAACCAACCAAAAGAAAATACAGTCTCTGATCCCCAAGAATACATAGGAAGCAGTGTCATGTAGTGAAGTGGGTATTAGATATAGTCAGGAAGAGTTGCATTTAATTCCCACCTCTGCCAATTATTAATGATTTCGCCATGGCCATTAACTCTTATTTTTCCTTAGCTGTAAAATGGCAGTAGAAATACCTCTAGTACCAGCGTCATGGTGTCAAGTCATTGCTCCATTATTTCGATAGATCTATGATGTAGTCACTCTCTTCAACAATATAGAATAGAACCTACTCATTCCTTCTCACCGTTTGCCAGTGCTGTTATGGGACCAAAGAAGATAATATAAATCAAGTAATCTCAAAACTTTAAGTATTATATGGTTGTCAACTAGAGAATTTATTTTGAAATTCCTCATTTAGTTTCTGTAAAGTATAACATGATTTTTTTCTGACCTGGACTTGACCACTTTACTTACAATCAGGAGACCTGACTTTGAATTCAGTATCCAATACTTATTATCTGTTTAAGTATGGGAAAGTCACCTAAACTCATTGAATGTTTTCTTAGCTATAAAACAGGAATTATTATATTTATGCTATCTACCTAAAGGATTTTTATTAAGAAATAATGATGTAAGGTAGCTAGGTAGGTAGCATAGTGGATAGAGTGCTGGACTTTGAGTCAGTAATACCTGAATTCAAATTCTCTCTGAGATACTTGAGAACTACCTGGGTGACCCTGAGCAAGTCAATTAACCTTAGCTTTCACTTCCTAATACTTTGCACTATCATTGGGAAGTTCAAATAATATAATATAATAAATTAATATAATATAACATAACATAACATTAATATGATATTATATGATATAATATAACATAATATAATATCATGTAATGTAATATAATATAATGTAGTATAATGTGGTATATCATTAATATAATATGATATATGATGTGACATGGCATAATGTAACAATATAATAAATATGATATGATAATATATGCAAAGTTTTCTGCAAATCTTAAAGTGTCATTTAAATATGAGTTATATAAAATGTTGGAAAAACATGGTGTCATTGGTCTGCATATTGTGGACATTCAGTGCTGTCACTTTTTGTTTTAGTCAGCTCTGTTCTTAATTTCTTTGTGGATAAAGTTTTTGAAAAGAGCAAAATAGAAGTTTTCTCTTTTTCAGTAGGTACTTTGAAGTGATGCTCCTCTGCTGACATTCCCATGTTGTTCTACAAAAACATGAAACTGAGGAAACCATCGCCAAAAACTTCTCATAAGATGTCCTTAATGGGAAAATACAAGGTTGTCATATTCTTTTGCAAAATGAATATAAAATCTCATCTTTGGATTGAAAATAATGAATCTTAGGGATTCCACAGCAGTTAATAAAGAGAATGTGTTTAAATTTCATTTGCCATTCATAAGAGAAGTACTCTTTTTATAGATCAGTGATTAGCATCAATGGGAATACTACTTAAATAAATTAATCCTTTTGGGTAAATCTAAAAGTAGAATTTTCCTCTTTCTCTCATCAAAATTTGGTGACTAACTTGAAAAAAAGTAGTATTCTGTTCAAATGCCAAAAAGTTCAAATGAAGAGCTACTTAGAATGTGAACAGTTTGATTGTTCATTTTCCTGTAACTACAGGCCATATCTATATTCTTGGTAATTTCTTCATTAGATTAATTTTGATCTAAGCAATAATGCTTTAACAAAAAGGGTGGAGGTGTGTGAGAAGAGACACAAAGACATAAAAAAACATATTTGTAGCAACATCCTGATGCGAGGGGCAATTTTTACCACACTAAATGCTTAAATAAATAAGAAAAGTTTGTTAATATAAGGAAGAGTAAAGGTTAGGGTTAGTTTGCACCTTGTTTTTTAGAGTGTTTTTCTTTGTTTTATCTTCAGTTTGGATATTTGGTCAGGAAAAAAGGCTAAAGCATTTAGGAACTTTTGCAAATGTGATAGAATGCAAACTCCTTGAATCTGGTGCTGCTATATTTTTCATATAAAATTCCCAGCAAGTAGTAGAGTGTCTGGTATATAATAGGCACATAGTCTGCATCAGCTTAGTTGAATTGAATTCCAAAAAAAAATGTCTATTGTTCTTAAAGTGAAATGTATTAGTCTGTCTGTATGTCTCATGCTTTGTAACTCCAGAACTTATCAGATAGCTTGTATGTATTAAGTGCTTAATTAATGTTTGGTGGCTGATTCATTGCCTGATTGATTGATCAGGAGATGTAATCTTTTGTCCCCCTGGGTTCAAGATGAGAAGACATTATAAATTCATAATCATTTTACATTTGATTCATGGAGCAATTATTCAAACATTTCAAAGTCAAATTAACATTTTTGTCTGATTACTTCAGTAATGTGAACCAAGCACTCTTATACGTCAGTGACTAATTTTTAAGTCCCTATAAGTGAAGACTAGTTGAAACAGTAGAATCAGATAAAAATCTAGCCTAGTGGGGAAGACTTGGGTACTAGTGCCACCTCTAATGCTTACTGACTTTGAGCATCTAAGATCTCATTAGTCGCATCATCTACTACCTCATCACTATCCTTTGACTCTCTGTTTGGAGGGTAGGGCCATAAACCCCAAACTTCCATTTATGGAGAGAGCTTAGCTTAAACTTTTCTCCTTTTTTAACCTGGTTGCACTACTTTGAGACCTTCCTCAATGACATTTCTGCCATTCCCCACACTGAGTACCTCTGCTCACCCCCAACCCCACCAGTCCCTTCCAATACCTTTGCAGCTTCCTTTTATATGTTGTACAATTAGATTGTAAGCTCCTTCAGGGCAGCTCCTGCTGTTTTTAGTATTTGTATCCCCAGAATTTAGCACAGGGCCTGGAATATATTAAAATAAATTTTTATAGAAAATTGTCTATTGACTTAGTCACTTGCCCCTTTCCTGCCCCATACAACTTTCTAATACTAAAAGTTGCAGAAGCAGCATATCTCTATATTGTTAACGGAATTTCCTAGGAAATTCCCACAAGAAGTCTAACATCTAGTTAAATAAATCAAGACTTTCTCCTATATGCCATATTGTGTCAATGTAAATAAAGTCCAATTCTTTTTAACTTTGAAGAGTAAGAGGCCACTATGTTGTAGTGAGTAGAGCACAGATTATTCACTAAGAGAGCAGAGTTCTAATCCCAACTCTACTACTTATTAGATGGTGATCTTGGGCATGAATACTGAATAACTGTGGGCCTGGGTTTCCTTCCATACTAAAAGAGCCAAACTGAACTAAGAGATCTCAAAATCCTCTTCCTGCTCTAAGACTGAGATGTCAGAATCTTAATAAACATAAACACAACTTGTTTGTCTTTTGACAAATTTCTAATTGGTCAATAGACTCTGAAATATTTCTTTATTTAATTCTAACAATTACAAGGCCACAAACTCCACTCACACCAGAGTTGGAATGGTTTCCCAGGTTAAGTCCCATGATTTCCTAGTCACTGAACAGAGCTCAGAGGAGCTGGGATTAAGGGGAAGTGATTGATCGTTTCAGATCCATGCATAGAGAATTCAGGGAGATGCAGGTAGAACCTAGCCATTGATTAATAAGAAGGATCTATTGAACTCTTATTATGTGTGTCTTTCTGTACTATATCCCACAATAATAAGAAAGAAAAAGAGTACATCATTGTATAGGTCCCCTTGTGTTCTCCACAATAGCCCATAAGTTGTAGGGGTTTTTTCTTCCTAAATTTCTACCATACCCAAAAGTTTCTGTATACTATCGACCTTGAAAAATGTTTTCCTTTCAATCCTTCTTCAACTGTTACTAATTAATTACAAATTATTTACAAAAATATTCTGAACATAATTATCATTTCCCAGCAGGATAAATTCTCTTTTGTCCCCTGTTAGAATTGGAAACTATTGCACTTTTTCAGGGAAGAGTCACTAGCTCCAAGGACACATATGATATAATGCAAATAATGCTGGACTAGCAGTCAGAAGGCCTGGATTTGATTCCTTGCTCGGCTACTTATTTGATATATGACATTAGATAAAGGACTCTGTGTCTTAGTCATCTAATCTGTAAAAGTGGGGATTATACTACTTGTACTACCTACCACATGAGTTTATGGGAAGGAAGGAATTTTGTAAAATTCAAGATAAATGTCTACTCTTGTTATTATACTCTGCTAGTGGGGCAAACCCTTTCTTTCTTATAGAAATAGCTATGTCTCTAATGTACCTCAATAGCAGAAATAACTTTAGGCTGAGTACTCCATAAAGTCGCATTCTTATGCTTCATCATGGAATGAAGATGAATGTTTTCCACTATTCTTGGAGGTCATAGGAAAAGTTTCATATATTCTATGATGCTGTAAAGCATGATGAGGACAACAAACTGAGATTGCTTCCTGAGGACAAGCGGAATGAAATATGACAAGGCTTGTCATCAGTAGTCTATCCATTTGGTGGTAAGTACTTTGGCCAAAGAAATTGATGAAAGAAGCAAAAGTATAGAATGATACTCAATCCAGCTCTGGAATCCTCCAAATCCAAGTAAATGAAGTAAATATCGCTCACAAGGTGGTCTCCCTTGATGCTCTGTGCCTCCAGTAGCAGGAATACTGAGAGTGGAGTAGGCTCCCAAGTATCATATTTTCAAATCATTTGATTATTCCCAAGGATCATTTGGCAACAAAACTTCCTTTGTCATTCACTACCACATAGAGGGTAATTTATGTACTGGAAATGGTGATACTCCATAGAAATTATACTTATTCTTAAAATGTGATAAAGATTGATCCTGATATCAGAGCTTTGTTTTAAATATCATTATGTACCTTTGGAAAGACCTTGCATTGTTTGGATTGAAATTAACCTAGAGAAGAAATCACTAAGAGTATAAATATGATTTACAGTTAACGAGGAAGGAATAATCTAACTTCTCACATTGTAATTAGTTCTGCATTTTGACTGTTTTGTCATTTGACTTTTCTCTATTTAGTCCCTTCTATTTCGCTAGTAACAAAGGTAGTGTCATAGACAAAGAGACAAAGCCTAACTTGACTGTTTTTATTCTAAATGTGAGATTCTTGTTCAGGGACAAAGAATTAACTGGAGGACATAAACAGGAGTTTCAACATGTTAAGAAGTTTTGGATGAGTTACAATCAGCACCACTAGGGAGGTTGATGAAATCACAGGTCCATTGACATATAAAAATATACTGGATGATAGATATATGCCATTATTCTGCCTCTGACAGTGACTCCAAGAAAGTACTGAGTGAGATATCATTGGCATTCCCCATGTCTTCAGCTTCAAAACAAAGTGAGACTCTATTCTCCAAATAGAACTTCATGTAACACAACCTCCTTCTGGGACTATGTTTCTATTACGAATATATTATGCACATAAATCTGCAAATTATAGATATATTTTGCATATCTTTGGGTTTCTATTCAACCCCTTTGCCTGGTCCTTAGGTAGGGATCCAATCATTTGCTCATCATGGAGACAAAAAGGCACTATCCTCCTTGGACACAGTAACTGAACTACCATATATAAATCCTATTGGAGAAGGGAGGAAATACTTTCATCAGGAGATCAATTAGGGTTTCATAGAAAGGGTAGCTTTGGTAAAGAGACCTAAAAGAAGAAAACATGATAATGTGAAAAATTTAAAGGGCAGAATTTGAGAAAAGAACACATTTCAGTAATAGGAAATAGCCTGGGTTAGTGTGTGAAAGGAGTCCATGTCATATTGAGTTTGAAGAATAACTAGACATTCATTTTGCCAGGAAAGTAGAGTGTGGAAAGGAGAGTAATAATTGAAAGGTAAATTGAATCCAGATTGAAGACAGCATTGAAAATCAGAGGAGGGGTAGCTAGGTGGCACAGTGAATAGAGCACCGAACCTGGAGTGAGGAGGACCTGAGTTCAAATCTGGCCTGAGGCACTTAACACTAATTAGCTGTGTGACTTTGGGCAAGTCACTTAACCCCAACTGCCCTGTCCTCCCCCTTCCAAAAAACAAAAAAGAAAAAGAAAATCAGAGGAAAGAGAAATAATGGCATAGGAGAAATAGCCCTCGACTTAGAGTCAGAAGGGAAGACTTTTATCCACTCCTCTTACATGTAGTAGACCATGAGTGTACCATTTAACCAGTTAGTTTCAGTTTACTTATATGTAAAATGGGGAGAGTCATACCTACAATATCTACCTAACAGGATGGTTGTAAAGATCAAATATGACAAGGACTTTGGAAACCTTAAAGTAAGATATAAATGCCCTCTAATGCTACTGTATTATTTTATGGAAATGGAGAGCCACTGGCTATGTTTGTTTTTGTTTTTCTTTACTCAAAAGACTGATATATGATCATATTTGTGCAAAAGAAAGATGGTTTTAACAGATATGCTACATATGGATTGGAATGGGAGGACAATGGAGGCAGGAATTAGGAGGTTATTACAATGGACAAGGTGAAAAAGGACAAAGATCTGAACTAGAGCATTAATAAAGTGAGATGATAATAATAATAGCATTAACTTAAATTTTGTCAAGCATTGTGTGTGTGTGTGTGTATCTGCATAATCTCATTTAGATATTATCACAACCCTGTAAGGTAAGGATAGCAGGTGTAATAACCTTGATTTTTCAGATGACCTGAGAAAAATGGGTTCAAAAAAGTAAAGTGATTTGTCCAAGGTCAACAGTTACTAAGACTTAGAGGGAGGATTTGAATCTAATTCTCCCTGACTTCCAGTCAGCAACTAATCCACTGGAAGAGAGAGGTGTACTGAAGATAAAACTGACAGGGCTTAGGAACTCAAGGAGAGGAGTGTCTGGGAGTGAGTTAAAGATGAATTTGAAGGTTCAATGCTGTGTATCTAAGATTGTGGTTTTACCATTGGTAGAAGCAGGTAAGTTGGAAGGAAAAGTAATTTGTTTTATGGAGGAAGGGTGCAATGATGAGTCCAGCTTTGGATACATTAAGTTTGAATTGATGGTTTGATATCTCATTAGATTTTTACGAATCTTGACTTTGTTTTCCAGTGCAATTTACCTGTGACTCCTAGCATGGAATCAGCTACACGTTTGGTAAATAGGTCTTCTAAATCCTCTTCCAATTTATTGAAACAAATATTTAACAGAAATATGTCTATAACCCTTTGTTAAACTAATAAATATTCCCTTCTTGTTATCAATCAGATATAATTTTAAACTAATTAATGCATATATATGTGTGCATATGTATAAATGTATATATGGATACTTATATTACATATAAATGTGTATATATAAAATCAACATTTCTTTATCTTGTTTAGAATATTGTTTGACACTTTTTAAGTTTCCTAATGGCGGAGAATAATCTCATATAATTCCTAGTATAAAAGACAGCCTAAAGAAATGCTTGTTGACTGGTTTTCAAATAACCTTATGAAATCAAGGTATACTGTGTCTGAAAACCTGCCAGAAGAAGAAAATAGAATGATTTAGACATTGTCTCTCCTTAGTTACAGAAACATAGAATGTCACAGTTGGAAGGGACCTCGCAAGTCATGTACTCAATACATGATGGCTCGTATTAATTACCATATTCTTTTCTAACTACCTATAACCATTCACTTAGTAATCTGTCATAGAATTTTGCCAGGGATTGATGTTGACTGTTTCCAAAACCTAACTTTTCTTCTTTTTTCAAAACTCTGGACAGTGTTTTCTTGCCTTCAGCCTTCTGATAACTCTCCCATTTCCATGTTTTCTCAAAGCCAAAGTTAGGACTAAAATCAAATCAGATTTTTTTTTCAATAGCTAGATATGTAATTTGTCTGGGATTTAAGACTTAAATTTATTTAAAGCAACTAGATGCTATCTGAATTTCTTCTCCTATTTCTTAGGCTTTAATTTCCTTTGGATCATGTTTGTTCTATCCTTTACAGGAGAAAACAGAGTACAATAAAATAGGAAGCAATGTAGCTTTTGCTGAGGCCTTCTGTTGACTTGATATCAGCTACCTCAATCAGTGGACCTATCAAGTCATCAACATGCATTCATTAAGAGCTTACTAGGTACCAGATACTAGACTAAACACTGGGGAAATGAGGAAAGAGAAAAAACAGTCCTTGTCCTCAAGGAACTGATATTCTAAGGAAGGAGATGACGTGTAAACAAGTAGTTCCATACAAAATACATACAAGTAGGTAGAAAGTATCTCAGAGGAGAAATCACTGGCAGCTAGAGGCATATGGAAAGGACTGCAAAAGTTGGGACTTGAGCTGTGTCTTGACAGAATCCAAGGAAACTAAAAGGCTAAAGTGAAGAAATCAAGTCTTCCACTCTGTTCAAAGGCATAAAAAAGGAACTTTCTTCTTATTTCTTTCACTGAACAAAGATGAGGTTCTTGGCACTATGCACAAGCTTCATTCATTTTGAGCTCTAGCAATCTTGACACTGTTCATCTTTTCCCTGGTATTCCATTTTATTCATTCTTCATTATGAGTGCTTTCTTTTGGGTCACTTTAAACTCTGAAGTCATTAGAAGAGAGATTCTCTGCTTAGCCACATTGCATGCTTTGGGGCCCCAATCTAGAACAATTAGAGCCTTTCATACCACTTCAGCCAAATTTATTTTTAAATTATGGAATGAGATGACAACTATTTTCTTCCTTAACTTTTTGAAATTTGTTTTTCTAAAATCTAAGGTACATGTTTGTGGTAGGAGCAAATTCAGCCACTTTGAGTTAGGTTTTCCTAACTTTGAAACTTTCTCTGACACTTGATTGACTCAGTGAACTAAGGTTCAGACCACTGAAATAGCTTGCTGGTGGCCTAAGTTCAAATCAGCCAAGGAGGATACAGATGTAGCTTCCCCCCAGGACTGACCAGTGACCAGTGTGGCTAACACAGACAGATAAGTTCTGCTCAATTGAATTATTACTGTATATGGACTGACTGTCCTTACCACTCTGGGATTAAGTAAACACCCTTTTATTAATTTTTAGATAGTATATGAGCATCTCATCATGTTCCAGTTCTAAATCTAAAATGCCAAGTCAAACTGAATCGGGCTCCATGTATGACAACATCTGACTATCTTAACTCATTTTGCATAAGCCCTTAAAGATTACAAAACACTTTCTTCAGAAAAGTTCTATGAAGTTGGCAACACAATTATTATTATTCAGATTTTTCAGATGAGGTAACCAAGTTTCAGAGAAGCTAAGTGACTTACTCAGGCTTATTTTAATGTTTACTGACTTGTTATTATGAGTATTTTATACTTTTATAGATATTCATTAATTTCCTTTAAATTGTTGATGTTATTGGCACATAATTAAGCAAAATATTTTCTATGCATTTCTTTTATTTCTTTACAATTTTAATGTTCATCTTTTTGAAATCATACCAGTGGTTATTCTAGTTTGTTCTTAACTTCAAAAACCCAGCTCTCAGTTTCATTTCTCAATTCATTTTTTAAATTTTGTTAGCTATTCTTTGATTTTCTGAATTACTATTTTCATGTTTAATTGGGGTTTTAAATTTGTTGGTTTTCTAGTTTTATTTTTTTCATTGTATGTACAATTCATTTATTGGTTCTTCCAGTTTCTATTGACAAAAAAAAAAGTTTATATACTTAAATTTTTCTCCTCAGCAATGTTTTGGGAGAAACCCAATAAATTCATTTTATTGCCTTGTTGTACTTTGTAAAATTTTCTATTTTTTTTATGATTTGCATTTTGACCCACAAATTCTTTAGCATTAAGTGAACATGCTATTATTTTAAATTATTATTTATTCAAATTCTCTTTATTGCATATAATTTTTGTTGCCTTGTGCATGGTAAAGAATGTATACGCTATTTCTTTTCAAAATGTTTTAATCTTTTCTTAAGCTTCCCTTTATTGAATATAATATTACATTGTAGTTGGTAAAAGATGCTTCATATCTCTGCTTTTCTGTAATTATGAGTATGTCTTAGTATATGGACATTCAATACAGATCACATGTATAGCTGAGTGTGTGAGTGTATATATATACACACACACACACACACACACACGCACAGGTATATATGTATGTACACACACCTATATATATATATATATGTATATACATACATATATATATATATACACATACACATATAGATGTAGAGATACCCTTTTGTGTTGCCATTGCTAGAGATAACATCTATTTTTTTAAATTCCACTCAGATATTTGACTACCCATCTCCTGGCAGATATATGATTGACAAAATACACAGAGTAAGAAATGTATATTTTCAGACGGTGCTCACATGGGGATTTGTTTTGCTTCAGTATACATATTTGTTTCAAGTGGTTGGTTTTTATTGCCAATGGGGGAGGGGATGGAAGTGGGAAGAGGGTGAGAAAGTAAGTGCTTGCTAATTTATAAAATGTATATATAACAACAAAAAAAATTTCTGAATTCTGATTTCTCTATCAGGAATGCGTAAAAGCCCTCTATTGCAGTAAAGGTCTATTTCTTCTCGTCTGTAAAATTATATTCATCCTTGCCAGTTTAATTATTCTTGGTTATAAGGCTTTATCTTTTGCCTTGTGTAATATCATATTCCAAACTTCCCCTTCCTCTGTACTGGTGGCTGCCAGATCTTGTATAATCCTGACTATGGAACCTTTCCACTTGGACTCTTTCTTTTTAGCGGCTTGAATCATTTTTTGTCCGATGTGGAAGTTTGTTATTTTGTTTATGATATTCCCAGAAATTTTCATTTTAAGTCGTTTTTGATTTGTTTTGGTTTTCCCCACAGGTGCTGGATTCAATGAATGTTTTTCTCAGATTGACTTCAGGTTATAACAGGCCTGGGAAACATCCTGATTTCTTGAAATACAACATACAGGCTTTTCACATAGTTCAGTGATTCTTAGATTATCCCTCCTTGACCTAATTTTCGTGTGAGCTATTTTTAAAAAGGTGATACCTTCCATTTTCTGATATTTGTTCAGTCTTTCAATTTGTTTTAGTATACCTTGTTGTCTTACGGAGCTATTGATCTTGGTCGCATTTGTTATCTGAGTGAGGTTATATACGTCCTAGGAAGGCTTATCCTAACGTGCGGAATAAGCTGAGCAGAGAAGAAAAGAAATATATACATTAAGAACAACATTTTAAAGAAAACAACTTTTTAAGAATTGAGAACTAAAATTTATACACTATGCAATGACTCTAGACGGCCAACGTGGAAGCCTGCTGCCCATTCCTTGTTAGAAATGTAAAAGGCTGGGGGTGGCTAGGTGGCGCAGTGAATAGTGACTGGCCCTGGAGTCAGGAGGACCTGCATTCAAATTTGGCCTCAGATGCGTAACACAAAAACTAGCTGTGTGACCTTGGGCAAGTCACTTAACCCCAATTGCCCTACCTTCCCCCCTCCTAAAAGCAAAAGAAAAGTAAAGAAAGAAATGTAAAAGGCCTTAAGGTACATAATGAGAAACAAAATTTTGGAGACGGCTAATATTTGCATTTTTTGTTTCACTTGTGCTTATTGCTACATGGACTTTTTTGTTTTGCTTTGGGGTTTTTTATTTCTTTTTTTTTTTTTTAACTTTGCAAGTGAATTTAGAATGGGGAGAAAAGGCAGTTATGAATGGTATTTTCAGCATGCTGTGAGCCTTCCTCTTTTTCTCTTGCTATCTTAAGGATACAAGAGGAGTACCCAGTCTAATCAGTTCTTCCTTCAGCCTGTCTTCTTTTTTGATCATGGATATATTTGGCATCATATTTTTTTTGGTTTGCTGTGGCAGCCCAAAAAGTTAATGTGATCTAAAATCACATTCACTGATAAATAATGTTTAGAATAAGGGAAGTCATAGTCCTCTTGTTCTCCATTCTGGTCAGATCATGGCTAGGGTATTGTGCTCAGTTCTATGTTACGAAGGGCATTCATAACATAGATAGTATCCAGAGAAGGATAACCAGAATGGCCAACAGTTTCAAAATTATATACATGAAGATTTGTTGAAGGAAATAGGAATGTTTAGATATCCTGGAGAGAGAATACTTGGTGTAGGAACCTAGCACAATGGCCACAGATGTTCCTGAGTCCAGCATCAGTTGGGAAGGATCCCAAGCAAAACCTCACATAAAGGACAGTCCAGGAAGCTTGGAGCAAGAGGGAATTTCTAATAATTAGAAGTCCAAGGAGAATGGCTTATATGGGGAAGTGGTGTGCTCTTCTTCATAGAGGAAGTCCTCCAGCTAGGACTGAATGAACACTTTCACTTATTATAGTAAGGTATTCTTTTTGACGTACTGGTTAGACCGGATCTTTCCCTGTTCTAAGATTCTGTGCACATTGGAAGAAAAAAAAATATGTCAAAAGGAGATGAAAGGAAGAGGTGAATTTGTGGCATGGTTTATTTCTGCAGCTGCTACTACTTCAGAGAAACTGGATTTATCTCTTATGGACAGTGGAAATTCATACCTGTTATATTAGTTCAATGAACACTCTAATATAAATCTGTTGCTCAGAGATTCTATGAAAACAATAAAGGACATATGAAGAAAGATGCTATCTGTATCCAGAGAAAGAAGTGATAAATAGAAGTGTATATAGAATATACATAAATATGTATTTAGGTGTGTGTGTCTGAGGGGAGCCATCTCTAGAGTGGGGTAGGGAGAAAAAAAGAAATTTACGTGATAACTTTATCATATATACATATATACTATATGTATTATATATGTATATATAAAGATAAAGTTATCATGTAATTTCTTTTATATATATTTCTTTGTACATAT